>JBCFYV010000244.1:0-42500 GCA_039000515.1 Timema cristinae
TAAAAAAATTTAAAGGTTAAAATATTTTGTAGTTAATTTGTTAAAAACTTTAAAAAAAAAATTTTTTTTTCATTTTTTAGATAATTTTTTTTAAGTTTTGAAATTTTTTTCAAAAAATCCCATTTCAGACAAAATTTTGACAAAGTTTTTTTAAATTTCCATTATAAAAATTTTAGAAATTTTTTTCCCATTTGCCCACCATTCTCCAAATATTAAATATTATACAATTGTTTGTTTTCCTTTTTTTCATATTAACCTTTTTCCTCCCGAAATGGACCACAAAATATTTTCCCTTAGTACTCGGGAGAAATAAATGCACCCCCCCCACAAGGCCCATTGCAGGGGATGCCACATATTCACAAAACAGAAAACTAACGAAAAATTGATCAAAATTAAGTTAGATTTTTCAGTGGGTTTTTGTAAAAAAAAAAAGGGGGGCTGGAACGAACCATGTAACACAACGATTTTAATCATGTGTAGGCCTATATAATGATAATTTTACCTTTTAAAAATTCCAAATACGATGGAAACAACTCCAAAATCAAAAGTTGTACAAAATTAAAAATGGAGAAGGGGTAACCACTACTAATCCTATTGTATCAGCGTTTACTAGAACGGGAAAATGTGGGAAAATTCCAATGCAATAACTGGCAAAATTTATTTTAAAACAGAAAAAGAAAAGTTTAGGGGCCAGGCGCTTAATCAATAAGAAACTAATAACCAATTTAATTACAGAAAAAAAAGGGAACGCGTTCTGGCTCAAAAATAAGTACTGGAACGATTTTTCCCGGCCCCCTGCACCCCGGGGTTTGAAAACAAAAGGGAGCAGCTTTAAATCATGTTGGCCCCCACATTGAAAGTAATAATTTGATTAATTTAATAGCCCAAAAGTTAATTTTGGGCACTTAAAAAAAAACTAAACGTATGATTTTAAATTAATTTTGGGGAAAGGGGGGCCCAATTTTAAAGGTGGTATTTCTCCAATCATACTGACTTAAGAACAAAAATGCCATTATATCAGTGGATTTTGTCTAGTGCCTATTCACATAAATCTCGAGAAATATTGGACAAAAAATGGATTTATTTTGGGGAATGGGAAAATACGCGCAGTTCCTTTTGGGCCCCCCATTCACCCAAATTTACTAAAAGATTTTTTGGGGGGGGGGGGTATAAATCAAAGTCTATCAAGATGTACCAGCCCCTTTGAAAATAGAAAGAACATCCTCCCCTAACCACAAAAATTCAAATAATTAATACATTTTTTAAAAACCTTTTTTTAAAATATTTTGAGATCTTTTTTTCGTAAACAAGGGAAACAGCTTTGTAAATTATTTTAGTTTATTTTCGTGTGTATCAAAGTAAAATCCCCAAAAATTGCTAAATTTAACAAGTCTGTTTAGCCCCTGAATCAAGAAAAAAGTAAACATAATAAAAAAAAAATATTTCAAACCAGTACTAATTTAAAAAAAAATCCTTAAAAATGGGGCCCAAAAACAATTCTAAATATGAAAGAAATTTAAAAAATTCAAAAAAAAAAAAAATTTTTTAAAAATTTTTAAACCTATTACAAATATGTTTTATTTTTGTTGTCTCAAAAAAATTTGAAAAATTATTGGCTCCATGCTGGGCGGGGCCCTAAGAGATAACCTCACCCCTCAATGTGTTGACTAACCATCTCGGGGTTTTTTGTCTTTGGAATCCCGTCATTTAAAAATTTATTTTGTCTTTCTTGAAAATTTTTTTTGTAGTAATATGCTTCGAAATTTCTATCGCTACGCCCAACCAAGACTGTGACATCTCATTAACGTTATTTTTCCTTTTCTTTACCAATCCATGTGGGGTATTCACTTTCAAATAAACAACTTTGTTTTAAATTTACTAAAAAAGTAAAAAACTTTTTCATATAATATAAATTTAAACCTATATTAGGCTATTTTGGTTGCCTTAAAAAACCCAACTTTTTATTTTTAAATTTAACATTTCATATATTTTTTAATTTTAAGCTTGCGTTGTACTAAAAAACTCACAAAAACTTTTAAAAAAAATGTTTAGATCACATATTTATGACAAGAGGGTTTTGGATAATCCAATACAAAATCTTTTCGTATCTAAGACATTTTCCACAGTAGTTTTTTTTATTGGGTGTTTTTGTTTACATTAATGGGAGAAGTGCATGGCTTTTGAATGAATGTAAAATTCAAAAAAATTAAAACTGGATTTTTTTTAATGAAATCCGAAATTTCTTTTTGAGGAAAAGGCCTGTTAAGACTTTTTGTACTCGCCCTCTTGAAACAAAATGCTGGCTAATGTGTTGGGTGTAGTGTTAATTTTTTGGAAGAGTAACGACACCAAGAGAAGACACTCCATTCTCAATAGGGGGCATCTTCAAATTAAAAACATATATTTTATTAAATTGCCCGTTTTTTTGAAAAATATTTTTTTTAAAAAAACCATATTTAAATTTAATTGTACATAGTATATACCTTACTGTCTTCTACATGACTTTATAAAGGGCAAGGTTAAGGAAAGAAAGTTTAGGAAAAAAGGATTAAAATATTTTATGACCGAAGGAAAAAGAAAAATCTGGCGATGAAAATGAAGCTGGCGTCATTAGGTTTAAACTTCGCCCCCACGAATATTGTCCCTAAAGGGGATACCGTTCTCCAGGGTATATCACCATACTAACGGCCCAGGGTATACTTCTCACATAAACGTCAAACAGTATATCTTCCCCCACTTGTACACCATATCGTATTTAAATATTCATGAAACTTCGTCAATTAGCAACAATATAATAGTACCTACCTAAACAAAAGGTGTCTAAGCTATTCACTAGCAGCTAAGCAGCGATTGGGCTATACTATTAGGGGCATTCATGTCTTATTTTTTATTTACCAAGACTAGCAGTGTCTTAGGATAACCCACCTTTTTTATTTAAATTTTCTTTTACTTGTAAAAGGAAAATATGAACTGTTAATTATTAAAGCTTTAAAAAAACAACAATTAAATTGTTTGGTAACTTCTAAAAAAATTACACAAATAAAATAAAAATATTCCAAGGAAATTTTAATATATTCAAAAAAAATTTGTATAAACAAGAAACAATCAATTAAAAAAGACAAAATAATTTCCAAAAACCCCCTCAAGTTGTTAAAGAACAAATTTAATTTTCAAGAAGGTAGAACTAAATTTTCAACAAAAAACCCTCATTTTAATAATCAATTAATAGTACAGCCCTTAAAAATAATATTTTAGAATGAATAATTAAACAAAAAATAAAAAAGGTAAAAGGAACAAACCATTTGACTCGGGAAAAAAAGTTCGTTATTAATCCCAAAAATTATTTTAATTTTTGGAAATTTTTTTTAAATTAAAAAAAAGGTTTTTTTTTTAAAAAAAAAAAATTTTTGGGGGAAAAAAATTTTTTTTTTTGGGGCCCCTTAAACCTTTTTAAACCCCCAAAAACCCCTTTTTTGGCCCCAAAAAAAAAAGAAAGAATTTTTTTAAAAAAAAACCCCCGGGTTTTTTTTCCCCCCCCCCCTTTTAAAAAAAAAAATTTTTCCTTTTTGGGAAAAAGATAAAAAAATTTTTTTTTTTTAAAAAAAAAAAACAAAAAAAAATTTTTTTAACTTAAAAAAATTTTTAAAAAAATTTTTTTTTTTTAATTTTTTTTTTTTTAAAAAAAATTTTTTTAAAATAAAAAATTTTTTTTTTTTTAAATTTTTTTTTAAAATTTTTTTAAAAAAAAAATTAAACCCCTTTTTTTTTTTAAAAAAAAAAAATTTTTTTTAAAAAATAAATTTTTTTTTAAAAATTAAAAATTTAATTTCCCAAAAAAAAAAAAACCCCAAAAAAAATTTTTTTTTAGGGGTTTTTTAAAATTTTTGGGAAAAAAAAGGAAAAACCCAAAAAAATTTTTTTTAAAAAATTTTTTTTTTTTGGGGGGGGGAAAATTTTTTTAAAAAAAAATTTTTTTTAAAAAAAATTTTTAAAAAAGGGGAAAAAAAAAAAAAATTTTTTTCCTTTTTAAAAAAAAAATTTTTTTTTTTTTTTTTTTAAAACGGTAAAAAAAAAAATTTTCCCCGGAAAAATTTTTTTTTTAAAATTTTTTAAAAAAAAAATTTTTTTAAGGGGGGGAAAAAAAATTAAAACCTTTTAAAAAAAAATTTTGGGTAAATTTTTTTTTTCTTTTTTGGTAATTTTTTTAAAAAAAAAAAAAAAGGAGGAAAAAAAAATTTTTTTAAAAGGGGTTTTAAAAAGGGGGCCGGGGGGGCCCCCCTTTTGGGCCCCAAATTTTTTTTTTAAAAATTTTCCCCCCCCCCGGGGGGGGTTTTTTTTCCCCCCTTCCCGGGGGATTTTCCTTTAAAGTTTGGTTTTTTTTTTCCCTTTTTAAAAACAATTGGGGTTTTTTTTAAAAAAAAAGGGGGGGGGGGGGGGAAAAAAATTTTTAAAAAAAAAAAAATTTTTAAAAAAAAATTTTTTAAAAAAAAAGAAAACCCCCAAAAAAAAAATTTTAAAAAAATTGGGTTTTTAAAAACCCAAAAAAAACCCCCCCCGCAAAATTTTTGTTTAAAAAAATTTTTTTGTTTTTTGGGTTTAAAACCCCAAAAATTTTTAAAAAATTTTTTTAAAAAAACAAAAATTTCCCCAAAATTTTAAAAAAATCCCCAAAAAATTAAAATTTATTGTTTTTTGGGAAAATTTTTAAATTTAAGTTTTTTGGAAAGGGGAAAATAAAATTCAAAGACCCTTAAAGGTTAAACAAATTTAAAACCCCCCATTTAAAACCCCTTTTTTTTTTTTTTCAAAATTTTTAAAACCCAAACCCTTTTCCAAAAAAGTTAACCCGGAAAATTAAAAACGAAACCCGGGACCAATTAAAAAAAATTTTTTAAAAAAATTTTTAAACCCATTTTTCCCAAATTTTACACTTTTCCCCGAAAAAGGGGGAAAAAAATTTTTTTTTTAAGAAATTTTTAAAAAACCCCGGGATTTTTTTTTTAAAAAAATTTTTTTTAATTAAAAAATTTTTAAAAAAAATTTTTAAAATTTTTTAATTTTAAAAAAAAAAAATAAAAAATTTAAATTTTAAGGGTTTTTTTTAAAATTAAAAAAATAATATTTTTAAAATAACCCCTTTTAAATTTTAAAAATTTTTTTTTTTTTGGGGAAATTTTTCCCAAAAAAAATTTTCTTTTTTTTGTAATTTTTTCCCCTTTTAAAAAAAAAATATTTCCCCAAAGGGGTAAAAAAAAAAATTTAAAAAAATTTTAAAAACCCCTTTGATAAAAAGTTTTTTTTTATTTGTAAAAAAAAAAATTAAAAATTTTTAAAATTTTTAAAAGATAAAAAATTTGTTTTATTGGAAAAAAAGATTAAAGGTTACCAAACAAATAGGAAAAAAAAAAATTCTTTAAAAAAAAATTTTTTTTGAAAAAGTAAAAGGGGACTGTTAAAAATTTAAAAAGGTTTTTTAAAAACAAAATTTTTCCAAAAATTTTGTTTTAAAACTTTTAAGAGTTTTTTTTATTAAAAGTTTTTAAAATTATTTTTCCCCCCAAAAAAAAATTTTGGAAAATTTTTTTCCCCTTTAAATTTTTTTTTAAATTGGGGTTTTTAAAATTTTTGTATTTTTTTTGTTTTAAATTTTTAAATTTTTGTTTTAAAAAATTTTTTTTTTTTTTTTTTGGTTTTTTTTGTAAAATTTAAAAGAAATCAAAATTTAAAAAATTTAAATTAATTTCTTTTTCCCAAAATTTTTTGGTTTAAAAAATTTGAAAAAAAATTTTTTCCCCTTTTTTTTTTAAAAAAATTTTTAAAAAAGAACCCAAAAAATTTTTAAAGAGAAAACCCCTTTTTTTTGGAAAAAAATTTAAAAAGATTTCCCCAAAAATTTTAAAGTTATCTTTTTAATGGAAAAATTTGGGTTTTCCTTTAAAATTTGAAATTACCCAAACGAAAAATTCCTTTCCCCAAAACCCGGGGGAAAATTTTTAAAAACTTAAAAGGAAAAAAGGGCCCCCTTAAAAAAAAATTTTTTTTTAGTAATTTTTTTTCCCCTAAAAATTTTTTTTTAATTTTTTAAAATTTTTTTAAAAAAATTTAAAAAGGGGGGTTTAATTTTTTAAAAAATTAAAAATTTGTTTTTTAAAAAAAAAAAAAAATTTTTAAATTTTTTTTTAATTTTTTTTTTTTTTGAAATGGGCTTCAGGGGTAAATTTTAAAATTTTTGGGGAAAAACTTAAAAGTTTTTTTAAAAACTTTAAATTTAACAAAATTTTCAAAACCTTTAAAAAAAAAAAATTAATTTTAAAAATTTTTTCAAAACCCAAAAAAACCCCCAAAAATTTTTTTAAAAAAAAAAAAAAATTTTTAAAACTAAATTTAAAAAAAAAGGGGTTTATAAGCTTTTTTAAAAAAAAAAAATTTTGAATTTTTTAAAAAATTAAAAACAAAGAATTAAAAAAAAAAAATAAATAAAAGGGGACAAAATTTTCCCCTTTTTTTTATAAAAAAAAAAAATTTGTAAATTTAACGTTTTATTAAGGAAAAAGGGGGTCCCCGGGGAAAAAATAAATTTTTTTCCCATTTTTGGGGGGAAAATTTTTCATAATTTTAAAAAAAATAATAAACCCATATTTTTTTTGGGAAATTAACCCAAACAAATAAAAAATTTTTTTTCAAATTTTGAAAAATTTAAAAAACCACCGGGAAAAATTTTTTTTTTTCCCAAAACCAATTTTAAAAATTTTTAAAGGAAAATTTAAAATTTTTTTTAAAAAAATTTTTTACCTTTTTTTTTTGCCCCAATTTTAAAAATTTTGGGTTTGGTTTTTTTTTTTAAATTAATTTTTTTTTTTTCCTTTTAAAAAAAAATTTCCCTTTTTTTTTTTTCCAAACAAAAAATTTTTAAAAAAATTTTTAAAAAAATTTTTTTTTAAATTAAAATTAAATTTTTTTAAAGGTTTTAAAAAAATTTTTTTAAAAAAAAAATTTTTAGGGTTTTTTTAAAAAGGTGAAAACAAAAAATTTTATTTTTTATCCCCTAAAAACAAAAATTTGGTTTGGGGGGGAAATTTTTTTTTTTTTTTTGTAAATAAATTTTCCTATTTTTTAAATTTTTAAATCCAAAAATTTTTTTTTTAAAACCCCTTTAAAAAAGTTTTGGGTTTTTTTTCAAATTAAAAATTTTATTTAATTTTACCAAAAATTTTTTTGTTTTTATTTTCCCAAATTAAAACCCCCCCTTTTTTTTTTAATTTTTTTTTGTTTATTTTTCCTTTTGTTTTCAACAAAAAATTAAAAAATTTTTAAATTTAAAAATTTTAAAAAAAATTTTTGGGGGAAAAAAATAAAATTAAAAAAATTTTTTAAAAAATTTCCCAAAAAAACCATGTTTTTTTGGGTTTTAAAAAAATTTTTTGAAAAAAAAATTTTCCCCGTTTGTTAAAAAAAAAATTTTTTTTACCCTTTAAAATTTTTTTTTTTTAAAATTTTTTTGGATTTTTCATTTTTTAAGGGAAAATTTTAATAATTTTTGGGGGTTTTTATTAAAATTTTTAAAAAGGGGGAAAACCCCCTTTTTTTGAAAATTTTTTTTTTTTTTTTTTCTTTTTTTTTTGTTTTTAAAGGGAAAAAAATTTTTTAGGGTTTTTTTGGGTTTCCCCGGTTAATAAAATTTTTTCCCCCCCCGGGGAAAAAAAAAAAATTTAAAAAAATTTGGAAAAAATTTTTTTAAAAAAAAAATTTGGGAAATTAACTTTTTTTTTTAAAAAAATTTTTTTTTAAATTTTTAAATTTTTCCCAAAATTTTAAAAGGGATTTGAAAAAAAAATTTTAATTTTTAAAAAATTTTTAAAAAAATTTTTAAATTTAAAATATAAAGAATTTTAATTTTTTTTAAAAAAAAATTTTTTGGGTATTTTTTTAAAAACCCCCTTTTTCCCCCTTTTTTAAATTAAATTTAAATATTTGGTGGTTATAAAATTAAATTAAAAATTTTTAAAAAAATAAAAAGAACCCCATTTAATTCCTTTAAAATTTTAAAACTTTCGAAAAAAACCCCCCATTTTTTTAAAAAAATTTTCAATTTTGGAAAAAAGGCCAATGCTTTTCCCAAATTTTTTTTTTAAATTTTTTTTAATCATTTTTTTTCCCAAATTAAAAAAAAACCCAAAAAAATTTTTTTTTTTTTCCCAAAAAAAAAATTTTTAATTTTCCAAAAAGCGTTTTTTTTTTAAAAAAACCCCCTTTTAATTTTAAAAAGGGGGTTTAAATAAACCCCTTTTGAAAATTTTTTAAAATAAAAAATATTTCCCCTTTCCCAAAAAAAAAACAAAAATTTTTTTTAAAAAATTTAAAAATTTTTTAATATAAAAAAATTTATTTTAAAAAAATTTTTTAAAAATTTTTTTTTTTTTATTTTTTTTTCTAATTTTTTTTTTTAATTTAATTTTAAAAACCCCCCAAAAAAAACAAAATTTTTTTCAAAACAAAAACCCCAAAAAGACCCTTTTTAAAAAGGGGTTTTTAATTTTTGGGGAAAAATTTTATATTTTGTTAATTTTTAAACTTTAAAAAATTTTTTTTTAAAAAACCCCCAAAAAAAAAAAAAAACCTTTAAAAAAATAAAAATTTTTTGATTAAATTTTAAAAAAGTATGAAAAATTTTTTTTAAAAAAATTAAACAAAAAAAAAAAGTTTGTTTTTATTTAAAAAATTTTATTTTCTTGAAAATTTTTCAAAAAAATTTTTTAAAAAATTTTTTAATTTTTTTTGCCAAAAAAAAAGGGTTTTTTGGTTTGGGGGAAGTAAAAACCCCCAAAAGGGTTTTTTGGGATTTATTTTTTTAAATTTTTGGGGGGGGGTTTTATAAAAAATTTTTTTTTTTAAAAAAAAAATTTAAAAAAAAAGGAAAATTTAATAAAATTTTTTTGTTTAAAAATTTTTTTCAAATTTTTTTTTAAAATACCCTTTTTGGGGTTTTAAAAAAAATTTTTGGAAAAAAAAATTATTAAATTTTAAAAACCCCTATTATTTTTGGATAAATAAAAGGGGGTTTTTAAATTTAAAATTTTTAAAAAAAATTTTAAAACAAAAAATTAAATTTTTTAAAAAATTTTTAAAAAAATTTATTTAAAATTTTTTAAAAAGGTTTTTTAAATTTTTAAAAAATTTAAAAAAAAATTTTTTTTTCCTTTTTTTTAAAAAAAAAAATTTAAAAATTAATTTATTTTTTTAAAATTTTTTAAATTCCTTTTTAAAAAGGGGGTTTTTTGTTTCCCCCAATTTTAAAATTCCAAAAACCCCCCCCCCTTTTTTCCCCCCAAAAAGTTTTAAAAAAAAATTTTTGTTTTAAAAAAAGGGAAAAACCCTTTTGGGCCCAATTTAAAAAATTTTCCCCTTTAAAAAAGAAACCCCGGGGTTTTTAAAAAAAAAAGGTGGAAACTGGACAAACTTTTTAAAATTTTTTTAAAATTTTAAAATTATAATTTAAAAAAATTTTTTTTTAAAAAATTTAATTTTTTTAAAGGGAAAACAAATTTTTTGAAATTCAAAAAAATTGGGTTTTGGGAAAAAAAATAATTTTTTTTAAAGAAAAAGGGGGGGTGGTTTTAAGGGGTTTTTGGGTTTTTAAAATTTGAAAGAAAAGGGCCGCGGGGAAAAAACAAAAAAACCCCCCCTTTAACCGGGGAAAACTTTTAAAAAATTTTAAAAAATTGGGGGGAAACCCCCAAGGGGGAAAAAAATATTTAAAAAAATTAAAAAAACAAAGTTTTTTTAAAAAACCAAAAAATCCTTAAAATTTTAAAATTAAAATTTTTAATTAAAAAAGGTTTTTTTTAATTTTAAAAAAAAAAAATAAAATTTTTAAAATTTTTGGGCTTTTAAAAAAATTTAAAAAAAACAAAATGTTTTCCCTAAAACCTATTTTTTTTAAAAATTCAAAGAAAATTTTTGGGTGGTAAAAAAAAAAATTTAAAAAAAAGGGGGAAAAATTTTTCCCCCTTTTAAAAAAATTAAATGAAAATTCAAAAAAAAATTTTTTTTTTTTTAAAGAAAAAGGTTTAAAAAAAAAAAAGTGGGGGAAAAAACCCCCAAGGTAAAATTTTTAAAAAAAGGGGTAAGGAAATGTTTAAAAATTTTTTCAAGTTATTTGAAAAAATTTTTTTGGAAAAAATTTTAAAATTTTTTTTTAAAAAAAACCCAAAAATTTTAAAAAAAACCAAAAAAATTTTTTTTTTTTGGCAAAGAAAATTTTCCCCCGCCCAAATAAAAATTTTTTAAAAAATTTTCCCAAAAATTTTATTTTTTAAAACCCCCCAACCCCAAAATTTTTTTTAAGGAGTTGCAGTTTTTCCCCAAGTACTTGGCCAATTATTCCAAATTTTCCCAATATTTTATTTCATATGTTAAATTTTAAAATTAATCATAAAAATTTAAATTTTTTACTAAAACCCAAATTTTTCATTTTTAACTTTGAAAAAAATATTATTTTTCCCTTTTCTTAAAAACCCTTTTAAACGTTTTTTTCCGAATTAAACGTATTAGGATAAAATTTTTTATAGATTTGCTTGGTTTAATCCAAATAATTAACAATTTAAAATTTTTTTAATAGAAAATTTAATTAAATTTGTAAACTTTTTAATTACAAAAGTAACAAATTTTTAAAAAAATTTTTTAAAAAATTTAAAATTTAAAAAAAATTTAAAAGAAATACATTTAAAATGAAATATTAAAAAAACATTTTAATTGATATAAACCAAATTCATAGATATTTTACCCAGGTATTGTAAAACAATTATTAATGTTAAATTAATATTTTTATGTAAATTAATTAATTATTATAAATATATTATAAAATGATAAACAATCAATGATTTAATGTATTTTATTAGAACATTTTACTACAATGCGACTGAGTTAAGATTTCGTAATGTTACATTGTATATCTATGTGAGAATTAATTAATTGATTTGATTTTATTTATAACGTTGGCAATCCTTGACCTTAAAAATGACTTGTTGTTATAATCATAATAGAAGTTATTATTATTTATTTAAAATACTAAAATATACGTTGTTTGCTAAGCCGAACATATGACCATAGATCTTATGCTTATATGAACGATATGTGAATACATAATAATCTTTTAATATTATTTTAACATAATTAATGAATAAAGGAAAAGTTAAGCATAAAAAAAGCTGATTCATGTTATTTAATAATGTTTTTTATTAAAATTAAATTTGTTGATGTCAATATTTATGATATTTATAATCACTATTCTATACATATTACTACAATGTAAATATCCATTTAGGAAAATCATCCCCAATTTTTTAACCCATTAATGAGGTTAATTATTCATTAAATATGCCCATAACCGTAGTGGTCCTACGAATTACAAACAGGATATCTCAAATTTTTATCCCCCTAAAATTTTTAAAAAAAATAATATTCAAGGACTTTTATTTAATTTTTTTCATAAATTGAAATATTTTTAAACCAAGCAACGAAAATTTTATGTTAAAATTTTACTTCAATAAAAATTTTTAAAAGTAATATTTCTTTTGATTTATTAAAAAATAATATTTTACCCAAATAAAATTTAAAATTTTTCCTAATTAAAATTTTTTTTTAAAAAATTTTTTTTCTTAAATAATTTTTTTTTAATTTTTATTTTAAAAGGGAAAAATTTTTTTTTTTTAAAAAAAAATTTTTTTTAAAAAAAAACTTTAAAATTTTAAAAATTAAAAAAACCCCCCGGAAAATTCCTTTTTAACAGAAAAAAAAAAATTTTAAAAAAAAACCCAAAACCCCTAAACCCACCTCGGGTTGAATTTGGGCTAAAAACGCTATTTTTTGTGTTGACAGACCACAGGGATAGGAAGAGTTTGAGGTTCGAATCTCGTAAAAAGTGAACTGAGGTAAATTTTTTTCCAAAATATTTTTTCCCACCCCCCTCCACAAAAGGGGTGGGTTCACTTCCTCTAAATTCAACCTTTCATATTCCCAACACATTACCTAGTGTAATTAGTTTTTGGGCCCTAAAAACCCGAATGGGTATAAATTAGTGCAAAAAAAAAAATCTCTAATACATTATTTTTAAATTACAAGGGAACTTTGGTTTTCAACGTGTTTGGGGTTACAGTACCTTAATCTAAAGGCAAAAAACATCCGGGTTTTACAACTCCAGTAACAGTAAAAAAAAATTTAAAAATATTTCGATTTCAAAAAAATTTTTTGCCCCACTGGAAAGGGAAACCACAACATCATTTTTTTTAAACACACAATATTTATAATATAAACATGATTTATGTTCTCTCTAACGATCAGTTTCAGAGCAGTTTGTATTATGTTTTGGGTAAATCCCGGGCAAAAAGAGTGATCATGGCCAAACCACTCCCAGTCTGTGTAAAGTTTTGGCCCCTTGATATTGTACAAGTAAAAACACTAAAATAAAAAATTTCCTTTTGTGGCCAAAATGGTCAAAAAATAAAAAAAACTCCCCAAAAAAACTAGACTGCTGAAAAATGGGGAAATTTTCATGGTTTGAATCCCGGCCCAAGTCAAACGGGGGTGGTCTTTTGTAAAGGGTTTTTTTTTTCCCTTTTTTTTCCCCCTTTGGGAAAATTTGTGTATCCCACTTTTTAATTTCCAAACTTCCCCCTTTCCCAAAACATTGTGATCTGTTGATGCAAAATAACCTGACCAAAAACCAAACAGGCAAAATCGACAAGATTTTTTAAATATGATCGGTGATAAAGATCGTACAAACTAATTGTGGGGTGGGTTTTTCCCTTATTAGTAATTTAAAATGTAAGAATTTAGAGTTGAATTTACGTAACAATACACCCACCTAGCATAAAGGGGTTTAAAAAAATCAACTCTGCGATAAAAACGAAAAAAATTGGGTTTTCTCCTCTCCTTGGGAAAATACTTTTAAGCATCAAAATAAACAGGGGAAACCCCTGCAAAGTTTCCTTTCCAAATTCTCCTTTTCTTGGGAGGTCGTAAGGTCAAGAAAATGGTTTCCACATTTGTACGGGGTGTTGATACAAAAAGTCTTTCCCAAAGGGAACATAAAACCCCAGCAAATTAAAAGTAACAATTACCGATTTTTTTGTTTTCGCCCGCCCCACAATGTTTTTTAAAAGGTTTCCCAAAATGAAAAAGTCCATGGGGGTAAAAGCCCAGACCCCAGATGGCCCCCCGGGGCTCTGACAGGGATGTGGGGGCAGCCTTTTTCGATATGAAACCCGGGGGAAGTTGGCCTAACATAGAACACATTCGCCAGCTCCCATTTTTCACCCCTTCTTTGGGGGGGGCCCCCCAACCAATTTTTCATTTTTTTGGGGCCAACCAAATTGATTTTTTCCCTTACAACCCCCCGCAAATACCGTTGACTGGTCAACAGGTTTGGGCCCTAAAATTCCCCCGCCAACAACCAAAAAAAGGGGAATAAACCCCCAAACCCCCAACCCCCCAATTTTAAAAAATTATAAAAAATTTTTAGATGGTTTGGGTCTACCAGGCCCCTTTTGTTTTTTTTTAGAGTAAGGTTTTTTTGGGATTTTATATATATATAAAAAAAAAATCAATATTAAATGTCAACCAAAATCCCAATACCCTAATGAAATTGTCACAAAAAAACCCTTTAACCTATTTCTTCAATTACTTTTTTTAAAAAAAAGGGAAACAAATATGTTTTTCCAGTAAATAATACAAGTCCTAATATTAATTAAACTTAATACTGATGCTAAATTAATCTTAACAACACATTACAAAAAAAAAACTTTGAAAATTTATTAATGTATTCAATCCAAAAAAATTTTAAAATTTGTTGTTCAAATCTTAAAAAAAAAAAAATTTAAAAACAATGTTTTTTTTAAATTTTAAAAATAAAAATAATATAACCTTAAAAAAAAAATATATTTTTAATTTGGTTTTTAAAATTTTAAGCATTCCCGTGGCATAAAAAAGAAAGGGGGGTCCCAAAATTTGTTTTAAATGAAGCAGTGAAAGTCATCGTTTTGTTTCCCGGGTTTGTCAATTTCCCCAAAGTAGGGGGAAGGGTATCTTGTCATGCAACTTCCTTCTAAAATAGGAAAAATTTTACGGGAAAATTTTTCGTCAGAAAAAGCCTAAAAAGGTTTTCCCCCGGAAATCCCTAACATGCCCCCCGTTTAAAACCCCAACAACTTTATTAACCTCTTCTTCCCAAAAACGTCGATAACGCAAATACGTGGGCCCAAACCCCGGGAGTCCCTGTAGCGCCCCTATTTTTTTGACAAAAACAAAAAAAAAAATAACAAATGTTTGACCCTCTTATTTCTCATGCGCTCCCCCCCTGGGGGAAACCCGTGTAAAAAGGGGTAGGGGTAAAAACCCATGGGATAAGGGATAGGAGTAAAGCAAAAAGGGTGGTCGGGGCCAACCTTTGGGAATTTTCTCAAGCGCTCGTCCTAGCAAGCAAATCAACCGTCCCCCCGCCTTTATTTCCAAAAAGTTCTTGCATTCGGGCCCCGATTTGGATGTGGGGTTGGTATTCATTAACATTTAAAAGGGTTTAAAATTTTAAAAACTTTTATTGCATACTTTAAACTGCATAAAGTTTTCCCCAAAGTCAGTTTACCTGGGAAGATCAAATTTCATATTTTTGGTCCCTCATATGTATATGACTGTTCCAACGTCCCCTCACAGAAATCAACCTTCAAAATATAAGGGGAAAAAACGAGCCGAAACATCAGATAAATCCCAGATAGCTTTGGTGGGAAAAGCCTAGTTCCCCAAAGCCAAAAAGTCTTTGAGCTTAATTCCCATGTTTAGGGGTTTTTTTTTTAAATAATTTTTTTTTTAAAAATATAAGTAGTATTATGGGTTTGTAGAGGTTTTTTTTAAAAGCCAAATATTTACTAAAATTTCAAACTTAACCGTAAAAAACTTAAGTAAATACTATTATATAGGAATAGTTTTTTTTTGGGTTTCAGGAAATAATGACTGGCATGCTACTTGCAACTCATAGGAACACACTCTTCAATGGGAGTTTAAAAAAGGGGTGTTTAAAATTTAAATAACCAAATGTACTCCCCCCCCACCAGGGGGGTAACCCAAACCGTGAGCCCTTTTTGTGACGGCGTGCAAATTTTTCTTCCCCCCAAAAAGCCGATGGGAAACACGGGGGGGAAAAAACTGCAATTTTTAGACTGTGGCCCCACGCAGAGTTGCGAGTTGGAGAACCATAGCCCTATATGCAAACATAAAACACTCTTCTTCAAAACCGGAGGTCTATGTGTATATTAAATAATTTATTTAAAGTATGTAAACTTATTTCGTTTTTGATGTACCCCCCGCTAAATTGTCGTCCCCCAAAATAACTTACTCAACCAAAGCAAAAAATTTTTACCAAAGGGGGTTATTGTTCCCCCTTTAATCAAACTCAGCAAATTTTTAAAACCTTAACCTTTCCCTATTAATAAAAAAATTAAATTAAATTAAATGGTTTCCAACTTCAATTAAATTTTTTTTATTAGCACCGCGTCCCTTTTCTACCCGTTCGGTTATTTCGCACCCTTTCGCTAATGTGTAATGGCAGGGGGATTGTGAGATGAAATGAAGCCTACATTAACGGGGGAATCCGAACCCCCGGGGAGCCTGGCATTCCCCACAAATTTACCCAAAATGCTTTTTCAGAGGGTTTTAAGGAAGGGTTTGGGAATCAGATAAAATCTTATCCGGGCCGAGGATTGAACCCCCGGGCCCCCACATAGAAGTCTGACACCTTTTCCTCTAGACCACCATCACCTTCCGGGGACTTCAACATTTGCATTTTTTTTCACTCTAACTTGCACCCAAAAAATTTTCTCAAAAAAATTAATTAAAAATAGTGATTTTTATTTATAATACACTGATCTTTACGCATGAAAAAAATTTCCGAAAAGCAAAAAACTACTTTTTGACTATGAATGGTATCGTCTACCATCGATGGTTTTAAAAATGTTACTGCAAGTAACACTGTAGGCATCTGGTTTTATTTCCCGATCAAAAGGTGAGTTTTTCTTCCCCCAAATTATTTTTTCCCCTCCACTTTTATCACAAATGCTTTTACACTCAATTTTAAAACTATGCCATCCTCATTTCCCATTTTATTAAAAAAACTTAAAATATGCGTGTAAAAAAAAACGGATACCAAGGGCCTTTATGGGGGGAAAAAAAGTTGAGACACATGCCAGTTTTCTCCAACAAGTTTTAAAAACAGTTAAGTGTCGAAATTTTTTACTTATAAAATCCGGATCTTTTTAAAATTTCCCTATTGCCCCAAAAAAAAAATTTTTTAAAAAAAAAAAACCCCTGGGGGTAACAAATCCGAAACAGGGGCCCTCCAAAAAAGCACCTTTAACCGCTGTTGGTAAAAATAATGGAAAAACTTTTTTTTTTTTGTTGATAGATTTTTGCCTTAATGTGCGCCAAAAAGGGGAAACGCAAGGGATTTTTTTCAGTTTTTAAAAAATTTAAGGTTTTCTTGGGAAAAAATAAATAAATTATTATTTTTATTTATTATTAAATTTTTATTATTTTAGCACCCTTCTTTCTACCCGTTTTGGGTTTTTACGCACTTACGCTAAAGTGTAATGGTAGGGGGATTTTTGAGATAAATAAGGCCTACATTTTTCGTGGAATCTGAACCACGGAGGAGGGTGGCTTTCCCCCCCATTCACAAGATGTCTTTTCAGAGGTGTAGGGAAGGGGGTTTTAAATCAAAAAAAACTGTGCCGGGGCCGGATTGAACCCCCGGCTTTTTCCCCACAGAAGGGGCTGACACCTTACCCCGAAACCCCCAGGTCCCCAAAGTAAATAAAAAATTTCCCAGTAAACAACATAAAGTTTTTGTTTTCTGCACATAAAAATTATCAAGAAAATCTTGAATATCTGCAATTGTGTCTGCAAAACTTTTTTCTCTTATTTTAAAAAGGTTTTGACAAAATTTTTAAGACGCCCCTGGGCAGATACCAAAATCTGGGTTTAAAATTGGATAAAGTTGAAAAAATAAAATCGATTTTGCACGGGGGGGAATATTTTATTTATTTTATCAAGAAAAATTTTAAATTTTTTAAAAAAATGGGAAAAAAAACTGGCGCTCCCTCTGCCCCACCGCAAGGGTATTACTTTAGGATTTGTGATATTTCAACCCAAAAAAAAATTTAAATTCTTAAAAAAATTTAAAATTTAAATTAAAAAAAGTTTTCTACTTTAACCCAAAGATTTTTTGTAAATATCCCCTCTATCTTATTTTTTTTTTTTTATTTAAATAAACGACGTATTTAATCGGACCCGGAAACACCCCCCCCCCAATTAGTCTGAATTTTCCAACACGCGTTTTTATTTTTAAAATTTTTGTTGAGATACAAAGAAGCTTTTTTATTACCATTGAGGTTTTAAAGAATTTAAATCGAAAACCAATTTGACTATAAAAATTTTAAAAAAAATACCTTGCAAAACATTCCCCTTTGGGGGAATGTAAACCGTCGGTTTAAAGTTTAAATTTTGGTATGTATAAGAACCCTGAAGTATTAATATACCTTCTTGGTAAAATTGGTAAAATATTTCGCTATTTCTCATAAAAAAAATAACATCGGGTTTAAAAGGAAACAAAATTTCCCTCAAAAAAAATTAAAACTGTTAAAAAAAGTTTCAAGTTTTGGGATTAGAAAAAAATTGTTTTAACGTTGGGTTGGGACGTTTTTAAAAATACAGATAAATGAAAATCTTTTCTTTAGATAATTTTTCCCCTGAAGAAGATAGGAAAATCTCTGTTTATGTGGTGGAAAGATGCTGACATATCTATGATACTTTAGACAAGCAAATGAGGGAAAATCCCAAAAACCCCTCCCCCCTTTAGTCTTTAAAAAGTTGTGGGGAAACGGCAATATGATTTTTTTGCTTTTGAAAGGGACTGGGGTTTAAAGGTTTTAATTTTTTGGGAAACCCAAAAAAAAAGGAAAATTTTTGGGCTCTTGCGAAAAAAAATTTTTAATTCTGGGGACTCCCGTTTACATGCTTATAAAGACAGTTTTTTTCATTTGATTTAAAACCAGAGATCATCACATAAATGTGCAGTTATGTTTAAGCCGTTTGCGTGTAGAAACCCCCCCCAGAGAAATAAACCATCCATAATTAGAATTGTTATCACACAATTTTGGGGAAGGTTTTCTAAAAGGGGGGCTGGAACTACCTTTTTTTTGGGAAAGGTTTTTTGATGTTTTTTTTAAATGTCGATTCTTCTACAGTGCGGCCCTTTGGAATTTTTAAAAAATGAAATTTGGTCTTTTTTTTTTAAGAAATCGGGGAAAGAGATCAGGAACTTTACCGACCCAGTCGTTTCAATGAACCCAACGAATTGCCATCAAACCTTTGGAAAAGTTCTATTTCTCAGCTGGTGATTGTCGATGGTGGGAGGGCCCTGCCTGGTTTCACAATAACCAAACTGTTTTGGGCCCCTAAACAAACCTTTTTTAGACAAAAAGAAAATTCTGAAGAAATGAAGAAAACTCCAGTAATTCTCTTAAATATATTTGACAACCTCGCCCAAATTTTTTTGTGGGAAAAGGTGGGCCACAGATTTAAAACAAGATTTTTTTCCCTTTGAGAAATTTTTAAAAATGGGTTTAAAATTTTCCCTATGAAATTTTAAACCCGTTTGGGCCCTGTTTGGTTTCCATTCTTTATCATGGAAAAACATGTGAAAAAAAATCACATCGGAGTGCAAAATTATTCTAAAAACCAACCCTAAGACGGACGTTTTTTTGGGTTTTTGGGAGGGGAAAATGTGAAAAAAAATTTAAGCATCGTTTTCAGATCCCGGGAGGCCCTTGAGGGAAAACATGTTTTGGGGGTGGTTCAAGCTCCTTTTTCCCCCAACCGCATAAGAGAAGCAAACTTGTTTTTGATTAATAAAGGGTTTTACTTGGGTGGGCCTCTGTTTCCGAGAGATAGTGTAAAAACTGGGTGGGGGAGTTTTTTACACGGCTGTCTTTCCTTGGGAGTACATTTTGGAATTTTATTACTTTTCTATCCCCCCGAAGCTTTCATTTAATTTTCCAGCGTTTTTTTTAGTTGGAAGAGGGTGTCCCTTTTTTATTTACTCAGACAATGGAAAACCAACTTCACCGGGGCCAATAAACGCCCTTTTCCCAAAAACTTGGGAAATTGGGGAAAAAACTTCTAAACTTTGCTCGGTTTTTCGCAAACACTTGGGAAATTTTTAAACCAAAAAATTTGTGCCCCCCCTGGTGGGGGAGGGCTTCTAGGGAAAAGGTTTTAAAAAGATTTAATTAAAAAAAAATTTTTTGAAGAGATTTTAAAGGGAAAAACTTTTCCCAACTTTTTCCCAAAAAATGCTTACTCTTTTCTTTTAAATATTAAGCTGCCATTACTAGGGGACCCTTTAAAATACCTGACAGAAAAAATTTTTGGCCCATTTAAGCCCTCACCACGGGCTTAAAACTAAAGAAATAAAGGAAATGGGGGTTCCAAATAAGATGCTTTGGATAATTTTAAAAATAAAACAAAAGAAACCGTCATTTGCTAAAACTAAGAAATGAATTGAAAAAAGAGATTTCAGCAATAGTAAACGGAAATTTTGGCATGTAGTAAACGAACAAGTACATACTTTGTTTAAGATTGGTTTATATAAATCCCGTTGAAAACAGACGGTTCCAAAAAGGGGGAATGGCCCCCGGGAAAAAATTTGTGTAAAATTGTTTTCCTTTATCTGGTAGAATAAAAAAGGCTCGCAAAAATCGTGACTACTAAACGTGTAATTATGAACCTTTTTGCAATGAAAACTACCCACTAGTGGGTTTCCCGATATAAATGTGGAACACTTAAAAACTTTATTAGCGGGAAAATTTTGAAAATAAAATTCAGAAATCCACCCAGAAAAAAGAAAATGAGCCCTTAAAAACCACAATTTTTAGAAGAAGAAATCCCAAAGTTTTCCCTTTACGAATACCAATTAAATTTAGAATATCCCTTTCCCCAACGGGGAAAGGGGGATGTTAGAGACAGAAACCAAGTTGGCATTAAGAAATATTTTTTTTTTCGTTGCTTGATGAATTTTTTTAAACAAAATTTTAAATTTTTAAATGTTTAAAATGGAGAATTGTATTTTACATTTAAAGTTTTGAGATTTAATGTTTTTTATATTTTGATTTTCCGTAATAAAAATAAATCATACTCCCCTTTTTCCGTATCAATTTCGTACATAACAAAAACTATTTATTTCCAAAAAAATAATGTTCAATAATATTGTAATTTATAACTAAAATTAAAAAAAAAATTATGGGCTTTTTTTTACAAAATTTTGTTTTTAAAAATACCCGGGCAAATTTTTTTTAAAAAAAATTAAAAATGTTTAAAAAAAAATTTTTTTGAAACCCCCAAAAAAATTTTTAAAAGGGTTTCACAATGCCCGGGGAAAACGGAAAAAAAAATAAAAAGTCTTTTTAAACCCCTGGCGTTAAAAAATTTTTTGGGGAAAAAAAGGGTTTTTTTTTCAAATCGGGGGGAATTTTTCAAAAAAAAATTTTAAAAAACAATTTATTTCAAGGGTTTTTAAAAAATTGGGTTTTTTTTGGGGTTTTTAACATCAGAAATTTTTTTAAAGGAAAAAAAAAAAATTTTTTTAAAAAAAATTTTTTCCCAACCCCAAAAAAGGTATTTCCCCGGGAAAAATTTTAGGAAAAAAAGGGTTTTGAAAAAGGCTTTTAAAAAAAAATTCTTTTTAAAATTTTTTTAAATTAAAAGGGGGTTTTTTATGTTCCAAAAAAAAAAACCCTTTTTTTTTTAAAACCCACTACAAAAAAATTTTTCCCCAAAATTTTAAAAAAATTTTTTAAAAAAAGTATTTCCCCATAAAAAAAAATTTTTTTTTTTTAATTTAAAAATTAAAAATAAACAGTTTAATTTTTTTGGGGGGGGGGGGAAAAAAATTGGGGGGGGGAAAAAAAAAAAAAAATTTCTTTTTTAGGATTTTTAAACAAATAAAACCCTTTTTTAAAATTTTTAAAAACCCCTTTTTTAAAATTCTTAAAAATTAACCCAAATTTTTTGGGCATTTTTTAAAAAGGGGTTTTAAAAAGGGAAAAATTAAAGTTTAATTTTTTTTTTTATCCCTTTAAAAAAAAGGTTCAATATTTTAAAAACCCTTTTAAATTTTTTTTTAAAATTTTTTCTAAAAGTTTCCCTAATTAAAAAATTTTTTTTTATTTTGTTTAAAAAAAAAAATTTCTTCAAAAAATTGAAAAAAAAAACCCTTAAATTTAAAAAAATTTTTTTAAAAACCCAAATTTTTCTTTCTTAAAAAAAATTTTTTATGAAATTAAAAAAATTTAAAAATTTTCCAATTTTTTTTTTTGAAAAATTTTTAAAAAAAAATAACAATTTCCCCCCCAAAAAAAAATTTTTTTTTTATAAAATTTTTTGTTTTTTTTTTTGAAAAAAATTTAATTAAAACCCCAAAATTTTTTTATTTAAAAAAATGTATTTTAAAAAAATTTTTTAAAAAAAAAAAAAAAACAAAATTTTTTTTTTAAAAAAAAAAATTTTTTTTTTAAAAATTTTTTTTAAAAATTTTTTAAAAAAAAATTTAAAATTTTAAATTTAAAAAAAAAAATTTTTTTTTTTAAAAAAATTTTCCCCCCCCCTTTTTTCCCTTTTTTTTTTTAAAAAAAAAATTTTAAATTTTTTCCCAAAAAAAAAAAAGGTTTTTTTTAAATTTTTTCCCCCCCCCGGGAAATTTTCCCCCTTTTAAAAGGTTTTTTAAAAAAAAAAAAAAACCCCCCCCTTTTTTTTTTAAAAATTTTTTTTAAAAAAAAAAAATTTTTTTTTAAAATTTTTTTTTAAAAAAAAAATTAAAAAATTAAAATACCTTTTAAAAAAAACCCCAAAAAAATTTTCCAAAAAATTTTTTTAAAAAAATTTTTTTTCCCCTTTTTAAAAAAAAACCCTTTTTAAAAAAAAAAAACCCAAAAATTTTTTTTTTTAAAATTTTTCCCCCCAAACCAAAAAAAAAAATTTTGGTTTTTAAAATTTTTAAAAAAATTTTTACAAAACCAAAATTTTTAAAATTTTTTTTTAAAAAAAAAAAAATTTTAAAAAATTTTTTTTTTTTAAAAAAAAATTGGGTTTTTTTAAAAAAATAAGGGTTTTCCCCTTTTCCCCCCCCCAAAAAAATTTTTAAAAATTTTTTAAAAAACCCCTTAAAAAAAAAGGGCCCAAGGGGGGGGGCCCCAAAGAAAATTTTTTTTTTTTTCCCGGGAATTACCCCCGGGGAAAAAAAAAGGGGGGGTTTTTTTTTCCCCGGGGGGGGGCCCCCCCGGGCTTTTTTTTTTTTTTTTTTTTAAAAAATTTTTTAAGGGGGCCCCCCGGGGGGGGAAAAAATTTTTTTTTGGGGGGGGGGGGGGAAATTTTTTTAAAAACCCCCCAAATTTTTTTTAAAAAAAAAAAAATTTTAAAAAAATTTTTTAAAAAAAAAATTTTGGGGGGAAAAAAAAAAAAAAAAATTTTTTTTTTTTAAAAAAAAAAATTTTTAAAAGGGTTTTAAAAAAAATTTTTTTAAAAAATTTTTTTTTTTGGTTTTAAAAATTTTTAAAAAAAAATTTTTTTTTTTTTTTTTTAAAAAAAAAAAAACCCCAAAAAGGGGTTTTTTTTTTAAAAAATTTTTTTTTTTTTTAAAAAAATTTTTTTTTTTAAAAAGTAAAAAATTTTTTTTAAAATTTAAAAATTTAAAAATTTTTTTTAATTAAAATTTTTTTAAAAAAAAAAATTTTTTTTTTAAAAAAAAAGAAATTTTTCCAACCCCCTTTTTTTTAAAAAAAAAAATTTTTTTTTAAATTTTAAAAAAAAAGGGCCCCAAAAAATTAAAAAAAAGGGGAAAAAATTTTTTTTTTAAAAAATTTTAAAAAAACCCCTTTTAAAAAACCCTTTTTTAAACCCGGGAAAAGGGGGGTTTTTTTAAAAAAAAATTTTGGGGGGAAAAAAAAAAAAATTTTTTTAAAAAAAAATTGTTTTAAAAAAAAATTTTGGGGAAAAAAAATTTTTTAAAATTTTTGGGGAAAAAAAATTTTTTTTTGGAAAAAAAAAAAATTTTTAAAAAAAATTTTTTTTTTAAAAAATAATTTTAAAAAAAAAATTTTAAAAGGGGTTTTAAAAAAATTTTTTTTGGCCCCTTTCCCAAAAAAAAACCCCCCAAAAAAAAAACCCCCCTTTTTTTTTTAAAATTTTTAAAACCTTTTTCCTTTTAAAAATTTTTTTTTCCCCCCCCTTTTTTAAAATTAATTTTTTTTTTCCCCTTTCCCCAAAAATTTCCCAAAATATTAAATTTTAAAAAAAAATCCAAAAAAACCTTCCCCCTTTTAAAAAAACCCCCCAAAAAATTTTTTAAAAAAATTTATTTTTTTTTTTCCCCCCTTTTTAAAAAATTTAAAATTTTTTTAAAAAAAAATTTTGGAAAATTTTTTTTTTCTTCCACTTTTTTTTAAAAAAAATTTTTTTAAAACCTTTTTTTAAAAAAAAGGAAAAAATTTTTTATTTTTTTTTTTTTAAAAAAAAAAAAAATTAAAAAAAAAAAAAATTTTTTTGGTTTTTTTTTTTTTCCCTTTTTTTTTTTAAAAAGTTTTTAAAAAAAAAAATTTTAAAATTAAATTTTTTTTTAAAAAAAATTTTTAAAAAATTTTAAGTTTTTTTTTTTTAAAAATTTTTTTTTAAAAAAAAAAAAATTTTTTTTTTAAAAAATAAAAAAAAAAAAAAATTTAAAAAAAACCCCAAAAAAAAAATTTTTTTTTAAAACCGGAACCTTTAAATATTTTTTTAAAAATTTTTTTTTTTTTAAAAAAATCCCCAAAAATTTTTAAAAATTTTTAAAAAAAATTTTAAAAATTTTTTAAAAAAAAAACCAATTTAAAAATTTTTTTAAAAAAAAAAAAAATTTTTTTTTAAAAAAAAAAATTTTTTAAAAAAATTTTACCAAAAAAAAAAACCCCCTTTTTTTTTTTAAAAAGGGGAAAATTTTTAAAAAAAAAAAATTTAAAATTTTAAAAAAAAATTTTTTTTTTTTTTTTTTTTAAAAATTTTTTTTTTTTTTTTTTTTAAAAAAATTTTTTTTAAAAAAAAAAGGGTTTTTTAAAAAATTTCCCAAAATTTTTTTTTTTTTTTTTAAAAAAATTTTTAAAAAAAAATTTTAAAAAAAAAAAAATTTTTTTTTTCCCAATTTTTTAAATTTTTTTTAAAGAAATTGGGAACCCTTTTAAAATTAAACCCTTTTTTTTTAAAAAAAACCCTTTTTTTTTAAAAATTTTTTAAAAAAAACGGGAATTTAAAATTTTTTTAAAAAAAACCCCCCTTTGAAAGGGTTTTTTTTTTAAAAAAAAAAAAAAGTTAAATTTTTTAAAAAAAAATTTTTTTTAAAACCCCCCTTTTAAAATTTAAAAAAACCCTTTTTTTTAAAATTTTTTGGGGTTTTTTTAAAAAAAAAAAAAAAAATTTTTTTAAAAAAATTTTTTTTAAACCCCCAAAAATTTTTTTTTGGGTTTTTGGAAAAAGAAAAAACATTTTAAAACCCCAAAAAAATTTTTTTGGGGAAAAAAAAAAAAAAAAAAAAAATTTTTTTTTGGGAAAAAAGGGGGGGGGGGGGCCCCCTTTTTTTTAAAAAACCCAAAAAGGGCCTTTTTTTTTTTTTTTTTAAAAAAAAAAAGGGGTTTTTGGGAAAAAATTTTTTTTTTTTTTTTTAAAAAAAATTTTTAAAAAAAAATTTTTTTTTGGGAAAAAAAGGGAAAAAAGGGGTTTTGGGAGGGTCGTTTTTGGGGGGAAAAAAAAGGGGTTTAAAATTTTAAAAATTTATAATTAATTTTAAAAAAATTGGAAACCCTTTATTTTTTTTTTTAAAAACCTTTAAAAAAATAAATTTTTTTGAAAAAAAAAAAAATTTTAAAAAAAAATTTTTTTTGAAAATTTTTTTTTTAAAAATTTTTTTTAAAAAAATTTGGGGTTTGGGGGAAAGGGTTTAAATTTTTAAAATTTAAAAAAAGCCTTTTTAAAAAAAATTTTTTGGGAAAAAAAAATTTTTTTTAAAAAATTTTTTAAAAAAAAAAAAAAAACCTTTTAAATTGGGGGTTTTTTTTTTTTTGGGGTTTTTTTTTTAAATTTTTTTGGGGTTTTTTTTTTTTAAAAAAAAATTAAGAAAACCCAAAAAAATTTTTTTTGGTTTTTTTAAAATTTTAAAAAAAAATGGGAAAAAATTTTTTTAAAAAAAGGAATTTTTTAAAACCCGGGGGGCCCAATTTAAATTCCAAAAAAAATTTTTTAAAAAATTTTTTTCAAAAGGAAATTTTTTTTTTAAAATTTTTTTTGGGGGGGGAAAAATTTTTTTAAAAAAAAAAATAAAAAAAAAACCCCCAAATTTTTTAAATTTTTTTTTTTTTTTTAAAAAAAAAAAAAAAAAATTTTTTGGGGTTTTTAAAAAAAAAAAAAATTTTTTTTTAAAAATTTTTAAAAAAAATTTTTTAAAAATATTTTGGGGGTTTTTTTCCCAAATTTTTAAAAAAAAAATTTTTTTTTTTTTTTTTGGGGCCCCCCCTTTTTGGGGGAAAAATTTTTTTTTAAAATTTTTTGAATTTTGGAAAAAAAAATTTTTTTTTTTTAAAAAAAAAAGGTTTTTGGGCCTTTTTTAAAAAAATTTTTTAAATTTTAAAAATTTTTTTTTTTTGGGGGGGGGCCCCCCAAAAAAAAAAATTTTTTTTAAAAAAAATTTTTTTTTTTCCCCTTTTTTTTTGGGGGGAAAAAAAAAAAAAGGGGTTTTAAAAAATTTTTAAAAAAAATTTTTTCCCTTTTTTTTCCAAATTTTTTTGGGTTTTTCCCCCCTTTTAAAAAAAATTTTTTTTAAAATTTTTTTAAAATTTTTTTTAAAAAAAAAAAAGGGGGGGTTTTTTTTTTGGGAAATTTTTTTTTAAATTTTTTTTAAAAAATTTTTTTTAAAAAAAAAAATTTTTTTTTTTTCCCCCCTTTAAAATTTTAAAACCCCCAAAAAAAAAAAAAAAAAAAAGGGAAAGGGAAAACCCAAAAAAAAATTTTTTTTAAAAAAATTTTTTTGGGGGCCCCCGGGGGGGGGGGTTTTTTTTTTTAAAAAAAAAAACCCCGAAAAAAACCCTTTTAAAAAAAAATTAAAAAAAATTTTTTTTTTAAAAAAAAAAAATTTTTTAAAGGGGGAAAAATTTTAAAATTTTTTTTAAAAAATTTTGGGGCCCGGGTTTTTTTAAAAAAATTTTTTTTAAAATTTTTAAAAAAACCCCAAAAGGGGGGGGAAACCAAAATTGTAAAAATTTTTTTTTTTTTTAAAAAAAATTTTTTTTTTTTTTGGGAAAAAATTTTTTCCCCTTTTAAAAACCAAAAAAAAAAGAAATTTTTAAAAAAATTTTTTTTTTTTTAAAAAAAAAAAAAAAATAAAAAATTTAAATTTAAAAGAAAAAAATTTTCCCCCAAAAAAAAAATTTTTTTTTTTTAAAAATTTTTTAAAAAAATTTCCAAAATTTTTTTTTTAAAAAAAAAAAAAAAAATTTTTTTAATTTAAAAATTTTTAAAAAAAAAAAATTTTATTAATTTTATTTTTAAAAAAATTTTTAAAAAAAAAAAATTTTTTTGGGGTTTTTTGGGGGTTTTTCCCCTTTTTTTTTTTTAAAAAAAAAAAACCCCGGTTTTAAAAAAAAAAAAAAAATTTTTTTTTTAAAAAATTTTAAAAAATTTTTAAAAAATTTTTTAAATTTTTTAAAGTTTTTAAAAAAAATTTTTTTTTTTTTTAAGAAATAAACCCTTTTTAAAAAAAAATTTTTTTTTTTTTTTTTTTTGGGGGGGAAACCCCTTTTTAAAAAAAAATTTTTTAAAAAAAAAAAAAAATTTTTTTTTAAAAAATTTTTTTTAAAAAAGGGGAAAAAATAAAAATTTAAAAAGGAAAAATTTTGGGGGGGGTTTTTTTTTTTTAAAAAAAATTTTTTGGGTTTTAAAACCCCTTTCCCCAATTTAAAAAAAAATTTTTTTTGGGGTTTTTTTTGGAAAAAAAAAAATTTGGGCCTTTTTTTTTTTTTTGGGGGGGAAAGGGGGTGGTTTTTTGGGGGGGGGCCCCAAAAAAAATTTTTTTTTTAAAAAAAACCCCGTTTGGGTTTTTAAAAATTTTTTTTAAAAAAATTTTTTTTTTTTTTTTTTTAATTTTGTTTAAATTTTTTTAAAAAAAATTTTAAAAAAAACCCCCCAAAACCCGGGCGGGGAAAAAAAGGGGGTTTTTTTGGGGGGAAAAAAACTTCCCAAAAAACCCTTTTAAAAAAAATTTTTTTAAATTTTTCCAAATAAAATTTTTTTAAAAAAAAAAAAAAAACCTTTATTTTAAAAAACCCCCGGGAAAAAATTTTTTTTTTTTTTTTTTTCCCTTTTTAAAAAATTTTTTTTTTTTTAAAAATTAAAAAAAAATTTTTTTTATTTTTTTTTTTCAGGGTTTTTTTTCCCAAAAAAAAAAGGTTTTTAAAGGTTTTTTTAAAAAAAAAAAAAATTTTAAAAATTAAAAAATTTTTTTAAGGGGGAAAATTTTTAAGGGAAAGGAAACCAAAGGGGGTTTTTTTTTCCCCCCCAAAAAAATTTTTTTTTTTTTAAAAATTTTTTAAAAAAAATTTTAAAAAAAAATTTTTTTAAAATTTTTTTAAATTTTTTTCCGGGGGTTTTTTTTTTTTTTAATTTTTTTTAAGGAAATTTTATTTTTTTACTTTTAAAAAAATTTTAAAATTTAAAAAAAAAAAAAAATTTTTTTTAAAAACCTTTTAAAAAAAGGGAAAAAATTTAAAAATTTTTTTTAAAAAAATTTTTAAAAAAGTTTTAAAAAAAAAAAAAATTTTTTTTTTCCCCCTGGGTTTTTTTAAAAAAAAAATTTTTTTTTTTAAAAAATTTTTTAAAAAAAAATTTTTTAAAATAAAGGGAAAATTTTTTTAAAAAAAAAAATTTTTTTTTTTGGGTTTTAAAAACCCCTTTTTAAAAAAAAACCTTTGGCCCCTTTTTTCCCCGGGGGTTTTTAAAAAAATAATTTTTGGGCCCCAAAGGGAAAAAAATGTAATTAAAATTTTTGGCCCCCAAAATTTTTTAAAAAAATTTTTTTTTTTTTTGTTTTTTTTAAAAAAATTCCCCCGGGGGGGGTTTTGGGGGGAAAAAATTTCCCCCGGGGGGAAAAAAAAAAACCCCCCTTTTTTCCCCCCAAAAAACCCCCTTTATTAAAAATTTTTTTTTGGGGGGAAAAAAAAAAGGGAAATAATTTTTTTTTTAAAATTTTTTTTTTGGGGCCCAAAAACCCTTTCCCTTTTTAAAGGGTTTCCCTTTTGGGTTTAAAACCCCCCCCTTTTTTTTTAAAAAAAATTTTAAAAAAAAAAAAAACCGGGGTAAATTTTAAAAAAATTTTGGGTTTTTTTTTACCCCAAAAAGGGGAAAAATTTTTTTTTTTTTTTTTTAATAATTCCCAAAAAAAAATTTCCCCAAAAATTTTTTTTTTGAAAGGGGTTCCAATTTTTTTTTAAAAAAAAAAGGGGTTTTTTTTTTTAAATTTTTTTTAATCGTTTTAAAAATTTTTTTTTCGGAAAAAAAAATAAATTTTTTTAAAAAAAAAAAAAAACCCCCAAATTTTTTGCAAAGGGGAAAAAAAAAAAAAAAAACCCCCCAAAAAAATTTTTTGGGGTTTTTTTTCCCTTTTTTTAAAAAATTTTTTTAATTCCCCCCCTTTTTTTTTTTCCCCCCCCCGGGGAAAAAAATTTTTTTTTTAAAAACCCCCCCCCCCTTTTTTAAAAATTTTTTTTTTTTGAAAAAAAAAAAATTTTTAAAAAAACCCCCTTTTTTTTTTTTATGAAAAATTTGGGTTTTTAAAAAATTCTTTTTTGTTTTAAAAAAAAATTTTTTTTGAAACTTTTTTTAAAAAAAATTTTTTTTTTTTTCCCTTTTTTTTTTTAAAAATTTGGGGGTTTTTAAAATTTTTTTTAAAAAAACCCCCCGGAAAAAATTTTTGGGTTTTTTTGGTTTTTTGGGGAAAAAAATTTTTGGGTTAAACAAAAAAAAATTTTTTAAAAAAAGGGGGGGGGGGGGAAAAAAAAAAAAAAAAAATTAATTTTTTCCCCCAAAAAAGGGGGGGTTTTGGGAAAAAAAAAAAAAAAAATTTTTAAAAATTTTTTTTACGGGGTTTTTTTTCTTAAGGTTTTTTTTTTTGGAAAATTTTTTAAAAAAAAAAAAAAATTTTTTTTGGGGGTAATTTTAAAAAATTTTTTTAGAAAAAAAAAATTTTTTTTTTTTTTTTTTGGGTTTGGGTTAAACTTCCCCCCGGGCCCCAAAAAAATTTTTTTTTTAAAAAAAATTTTTTTAAAAAAAAATTTTTTTTTTTTATTTTTTAAAAAAAGGAAATTTTCCAAAAATTTTTGGGGAAAAAAATTTTTTTAAAAAAAATTTTTTTTAAATAAAAAATTTTTTTTAAAAAAAAAAAATAAAAAAAACCCTTAAAAAATTTTTTGGGGGGTTTTTTAAAAAAAATTTAAAAAAATTTTTTCCCCTTTTTTTTATCTTTAAATTAAAATTTAAAAAAGGAAAAAGGGGGGGAAAAAAAAAAAAAAAAAAAAAATCCCCCCCAAAAAATTTTTTTCCGGGGAAAAAAGGGGGAAAAAAAATTAAACCCTTTTAAATTTTTTGGGGCCCCCCAAAAACTTTTTCCCCTTTTTTGAAAAAATTTTTTTTTTAAAATTTTTGGGTTTTTTTTTTAAAAAAAAAAAATTTTTTTAAAAAAGGGGTTTTGGAAAAAAAAAAAAAATTAAATTTGGTTTGGGAAAAAATAAATTAAAAAAAAAAATAATTTTTTTTTTCAAAGGAAAATTTTAAAATAATTTTTTTAAAAAAAAAAATTAAAAATTTTTAAAAAGGCCCCCCCAAAAAAATTTTTTTCAAATTAAAAGGGCCTTATAAAAAAAACCCAAAAAAATTAAGGTTGGATTTTTAAAAAAAAAATTTTTTTTTTTTTAAAAAATTTTTTTTTAAAAAAGGTTTTAAATTTTAAAAAACCAAAAAATTTTCCCCCAAAAAAAAAACCCAAAAAAAATTTTTCCAAAATTTAAAAAAAACCCCATTCCTTTTCCCCAAAAAATTTTAAAAAATTTTTTTTTTAAAAATTTAAAAAAAAAAAAAGGGGGGGGTTTTTTTTTTTTTTTTGAAAAAAAATTTTTTTTTAAAAAAAAAAAAAAAATTTTTTTTAAAAAAAAAAATTTTAAAATTTTTTTTTAAATTTTTTTAAAAAAAAATTTTTTAAATTCCAATTTAAAAAATTTTTTAAATTTTTTTAAAAAAAAATTTTTTTTAAAAAATTTTTTTTTTTTTTTTAAAAAATCCTTTTTTTTTTAAAATTTTTTTGGGGGGAATTTTTTTTTTTTGGGGGGGTTTTTTCCCCCCCCCCAAAAAATTTATAAAATTTTGGGAAAATTAAAAAATTTTCAAATTTTTTTTTTCCTTTTTTAAAAAAAAAGGGAAAAAAAAAAAAAAATTTTTTTTTTGGGGGGTTTTTTTAAAAAAATTGAGGGGGAAAAAAAAAAAAATTAAAATTTTTTTTTTAAAAAATTTTTGGCCCCAAAATTTTTTTTAAAATTTTTTTTAAAAATTTTTTTTTTTTTTTTTTCCCCAAAATTTTTTTAAAAAAAAAAATTTTTTTTTTAAAAAAATTTTTTTTTCCCAAAAAAAAGGAAAAAGGGGGGCCAAAATTTTAAAAATTTTTTTTTTTTTAAAAAAAATTTTTTTTTAAAGGGGGAAAAAATTAAACCAAAAAGGGGAAAAAAATATTTTTTTTTTTTAAAAAAATTTTTTAAAAAATTTTTTTTTAAAAAAACCCGGTTTAAAAATTTGGGGTTTTTTTTTTTTTTTTTTTATTTAAATTTTTTTTTAAAAAAACCAAAAAAATTTTTTTTTTGGGGTTTTTTTTTTGTTTTCCCTTTTTAAAAAAAAACCCTTTTCCCCTTTTTAAAAAATTTTTAAAAAAAAAATTTTTTTTTTTTTTAAAAGGGGTTTTTTTTTTAAAAAATTTTTTGGGGGGGGGGGTTTTTTTTTTTTTTTTTTAAAAATTTTTGGAAATTTTTAAAAAAAAACCGGTTTAAAAAATTTTTTTTAAATTTTTTTCCCCCCCCAAAAAGGGGGGTTTTTTTTTTCCCCCCCAATTTTAAAAATTTTAAAAAAAATTTAATTTTTTAAAAAATTTTAAAAAAAAAAATTTGTTTTTTTTTTTTAAAAAAAATTTTTTTTTTTTTTTTGGAAAAACCCCAAAAAAAAAAATTTTTTTTTTTTTCCCCAAAATTTTTTGGGGGGGGGGGCCCCCCTTTTTTTTAAAAAGGGGGGCCCCCCAAAAAAAAACCCAAATTTAAATTAAGGGAAAGGGAAAAAATTTTTTAAAATTTCAAAAAATTTTTTTTTAAACCCAAAAAAAAGGGGGGTGGGTTTTTTTTTTTGGGGGCCCCCCCCTTTTTTTTTTTAATTTTTTTTTTAAAAAAAAATTTTAAAAAATTTTTTTTTTAACCAAAAAAAAAAGGGGGAAAAAAAATTTTTTTTTTTTTTTTTTTTTTTATTTAAAAACTTTTAAAAAAAAAAATTTTTTTTTAAAATTTTTTGGGGTTTAAAAAAAATTTCCCTTTTTTTAAAAATTTTTTGGGGGGGTTTTTTAAAAATTTTTTAAAAATGTTAAAATTAATTAAAAAATTTTAATTAAAAATTTTTTTTAAAAAATTTTAAAAAAAAAAAAAAAAAATTTTTTTTTGGTTTGGGGAAAAAGGGAAAATTTTTTTTTTGGGGGGGGTTTTTTTTTTTAAAATTTTTTTTTTAAAAATTTTTTTTTTGGAAAAAAAAAAATCCAAATTTTTTTAAAGGGAAAATTTTTTTTTTAAAAAAATTTTAAAAATTAAAAAATTAAAAAAAAATTTTGGGGTTTTTTTAAAAAAAATTTTTTTTAAAAACCCCAAAAAAAAAAAAAAAAAAAGGGGGGGTTTTAAAATTTAAAAAAAAGGGGGCCCCCCCCCCCCCCTTTAAAAAGGAAAAAGGGGGCCCCCTTTTTTGGGGGGGGGGGTTTTTTTTTCCCCCCCCCCCTTTTTTTTTTTAAAAAGGGAAAAAAAGGGGCCCCAAAAGGGGGAAAAAAAAAAATTAAAAAAATTTTAAAAATTTTTAAAAAAAACCCAAAATTTGGGGGGGGCCCGGGGAAAAATTTTAAAATTTTTTTTTTAAAATTTTTAAAAATTTTTTTTAAAATTTTTTCCAAAATTTTTTTTTTTTAAAAAAATTTATTCCCAAAATTTTTTAAAAAATTTGGTTTTTTAAAAAAAAAAAAAAATTTTTTTTTTTTAAAAATTTTTTTTAAAAAGGGGGGGTGTTTTTTTTTAAAATTTTTTTAAAATTTTTAAAAAGGGGGTTTTTTTTTAAAAAATTAACTTAATTTTTATTTTTAAAAAATTTTTTTTTTTTTGGAAATTTTTTAAAAAAATTTTTTTAAAATTTTAAAAAAAAATTTTTTTGGGGGGGTTTTAAAAAAAAACCTTTTTTTTTTTTAAAAAAAGGGGTTTTTTTGGGGTAAATTTGGGGAAAAAAAATTATTTTTTGTTTAAAAGGTTTGGGGGGGGTTTTTTAAAAAAAATTTTTTTTTAAAATTTTTTTTAAAAAATTTTAAATTTTTTTTAAAATTTTTTTTTATAAAAAATTTTTTTTTGTAACCCCAAAAATTTTTTTTTAGTTTTAAAAAATTTTAAAAAGGGGGAATGGTTTAAAAAAAAATTTTTTTTAAAAAAATTTTTTTAAAAAAATTTTTTAAAAAAAAAAATTTTTTTTTTTAAAATTTTATTTTTAAAATTTTTTTAAATTAAATTTTTTTAAAATTTTAATTAAAATTTAAATTTTTTAAAAAAAATTTTTCCCCCCTTTTTTTTTTTTAAAAAAATTTTTGGGCCCCTTTTTTTTTGGGGGGGGGCCCCCAAAAAACCCCCCCCCCCTTTTTCCCCTTTTTAAAAAAAAAAAAAAAAAAAAAAAAAGGGGTTTTTTTATTTTTTTTAAAAAACCCCCCCCTTTTTTTTAAATTTTGTTTAAAATTTTTGGGGGGAAAAAATTTTTTTTGGTAAATTTTGGGAAAAAAAAAACCCAAAAAAATTTTTTTTTGGTTTTTCCCCTTTTTTTTTTTTTAATTTTTTAAAAAAAAAAAGGGGGGGGGAAAAAAATTTTTTAATTTTTAAAAAAAAAGGGGAAAAAAGGGGAAAAAAGGGAAAAGGGGGGTTTTTTAAAAACCCCCCCCCGGGGGAAAAAAGGAAAAATTTTTTTGGTTTTTTTAAAAAAAATTTTTTAAAAAAAAAATTTTTTGGGAAACCCCTTTTTTTTAAAAAAAAATTAAAAAAAAAAATTTTTTAATTTTTTTAAATTTTAAAATTTTTTAAAAAAAAAAAAAAAATTAAAAAAAACCCCTTTTTTTTAAATTTTTTTAAAAAAATTTTTTTTTTTAAAAAAAAAAAATTTTTTTTTAAAAAATTTTTAAAAAATTTTTTTTTTTAAAAAAAAATTTTTTTTTTTTTTAAAAAGATAAAAAAAAATAAAAAAAGAAAAATTTTTAAAAAAAATTTTTTGGGGAAAAATTTTTTTTTTGGGGGAAAAAAAAAAATTTTAAATTTTTTGGGGGAACCTTTTTTTAAAAAAAGGGGGGAAAAAAAAATTTTTTTTAAAAGGGGGCCCCCCAATTTTTAAAAAAAAAAGGGGGAAAAAAACCCCCAAAAAAATTTTTGGGGTTTTTTTTAAAAAAAAACCAAAAAAAAGGGCCCAAAAAATTTTAAAAAAAAATTTTTTTTTTTAAAATTTTAAATTTTTCAAAATTTTTTTTTCCTTTAAATTTTAAATTTTTTAAAAATTTTTTTAAATTTTTTTAAAAAAATTTTTTTTTAAAAAATTTTTTCCCCTTTTCTTTTTTTAAAAATTTTTTAAAAAAAATTTTTTTTAAAAAATTTTTTTTAAAAAATTTTTAAAACCCAAAAATTTTTTTTTTTAAAAAAAGGGGTTTTTTTTAAAAATTTGGGGGGGGTTTTTTTTTTTTTTTAAAAAAAAAAAAAAAAAATTTTTTTGGGGTTTTTTTAAAATTTTTCGGGTTTTTTAATTTAAAAATTTTTCCCCCCCGTTTTTAAACCCCATTTAAAAAAAGAAATTTTTTTTGGGGAAAATTTTTTTTCAAAAAAAAATTTTAAAAAAAATTTTTTTTAAAAAAATTTTTTTTAAAAAAAAAAATTTCCCTTTTCCCCTTTCCGTTTTAAAACATAATTTTTAAAAAAAAATTTTTTTTTAAAAAAATTTTTTTTTTTTTTTTCCCTTTTTAAAAAAAATTTTAAAAAATTTTTTTTTTTAAAAGGTTTTTTTAAAAAAAAATTTTTTCCCAAAATTTTTTTCCAAATTTTATTTTTAAAAAAAAAAAAATTTTTTTTAAAAAAAATTTTTTTAAAAAAAATTTTTAAAAAATTTTTTTATTTTTTAAAAAAAAAAATTTTTTTTAAAAAAAAAATTATTTTTTTAAAAAAAAAAAATTTTTTTTAAAAATTTTTTTAAAAAAAAAACTTTTAAAATTTTGGGGGGAAAAAATTTTTTTTTTTAAAAAATTTCCCCCCCCTTTTTTTTTTTCCCCCCCCCCTTTTTTAAAATTTTTTTTTTAAAACGGGGAAACCAATTTTCCCGGGGAAAAATTCCCAAAAAAATTTTTTCCTTTTTTTCCCCTTTCCCCCCTTTTTTCAATTAAAAACCCCCAAAAAAACCCCTTTTTTTGGGGGAAATTAAAAATTTTTTTTTAAAAAAAAAATTTTTTTAAAAAAAAAAAAATTTTTTGGGAAACCTTTTAAAAAAAAAGGGGGAAAAAAAATTTTTTAAAATTTTTTTTTAAAAATTTTTAAAGGGGGGGAAAAAACCCTTTTTTTAAAAAAAAAAAAAGGGGGTTTTTTTTTAAAAACCCCAAAAAAAAATTTTTTTAAAATTTTTTTTCCAAAAATTTTTTCCCCCCGGGGTTTTTTTTGGGGGAAAAATTTTTGGGAATTTTTGGAAAATTTAAAAAAAATTTTTTAACCCCCCCTTTCCCAAAAAAAAGTTTTTTAAAAAAAAGGGTTTTTAAAAAATTTTTTAAAATTTAAAAATGGGAAAATTTTTTTTAAAAAAAAAATTTAAATAAAATTTCCCTTTTTTAAAAAAAAAAAAATTTTTTCCCCCCCTTTTTTTTTTCCCCCCCAAAAAACCCCCCCAAAAACCCGGGGGTTTTAAAAAAATTTTTTTGGGTTTTTAAAGGAAAAATTGGAAAAATTTTTTAAAAAAATTTTTTTTAATTCAAAAAAAGGCCCCCTTTTTTTTTTTTTTTAAAAATTTTTTTAAAGGGGCCTTTTTTTTAAAAAAAAAAACCCCCCAAAAAAAAAAAAGGGGGGGGGAAAAATTTTTGGGGTTTAATTTTTGGGGAAAAAAAAAACCAAAAAAAAAAAATTTTTTTTTAAAAAAACCCCAAAAAAAAATTAAATTTTAAATTTTTTAAAATTTTTTTTTTTTTTTTAAAAAAATTTTTTTTAAAAAAAAAATTTTTTAAAAAAAAAAAAAAAAAAAAAAAAAATTGGAAATTTTTTTTAAACCCCCCTTTTTTTCTTAAAAAAAAAATTTTGGCCTTTAAAAAAAAGGGGGAAAAAAAAATTAAATTTTTTTTTTAAAAAAACCCGGAAAAGGGGAAAAAAAAACCCTTTTTTCAAAGAAAAAAAAAATTTTTAAAAAAAAAAATTTTAAAAAAAAAAAATTTTTTTTAAAATTTTTTTTTTGGGGTTTTAAAAAAAAAAAAGGGGGTTTTTTTTTTTTTTAAAATTTTTTTTTTAAAAAAAAGGGGGGAAAATTAAAAAAATTTTTTTTTTTTCCTTTTTTTTTAAAAAATTTTTAAAAAAAAAAAAAAATTTTAAAAAAAAATTTTTTTTTAAGGGGCCCTTTTTGGGGAAAATTCAAAGTTGGGGGAAAAAAAAAATTTTTAAAAAAAAAAAAAAATTTTTGGTTTGTCAAAATTTTTAAATTTTTTTTTTAAAAAAAAGAAACCCCTTTTTTTTAAAAAAAAAACAAAAAGGGGGAAAAATTTCCCGGGGGGGTTTTTAAAAAAGGAAATTTTTTTTTAGGTCCCCAAAAAAAACCCCTTTTTTAAAAAAAAGGGGAAAAAAAGGGGTTTTTTTTTAATTTTGGGAAAAAAAGGGAAAAACCTTTTTTTTTTAAAAAAAAAATTTTAAAAAAATTTTTTTTTTTAAAAAAAAAAATTTTTTTAATTTTAAAAACCCCGGGGGGGGTTTTTAAAGGGGGAAAAAAAACCCCCCCCCCCCCCTTTTTTCCCCCCCCCCCCCCAAAAAAAAAGGGTTTTTTTATTTCTTAAAATTTTTTAATTTTAAAAAAAATTTTTTTTTTTTAAAAAAACCCCCCGGGGTTTGGGAAAAAATTAATTTTGGGGGAAAATTAAAATTTTTTTTTTAAAAAAATTTTTTTTTTTTTAAAAAAATTTTTTTTTTTTTGGAAACCCAAAAAAACCCCCCTTTTTAAAAATTTTTTTTGGGGGTTTTTTTTTAAATTTTTAAAATTGGGTTTTTGGGGGGGTTTTTCCCCAATTTTGGGGCCCCCAAAAAAAAAAAGGGGGGGGCCCCCGGGGGAAAAAAAAATTGGGTTTAAAAAAGGTTTTTTTTTTTTTAAAAAATTTAATTTTAAAAAAAATGAAGGGGTTGGAAAAAAGGGGGAAAAACCCCCAAAAAAAAAAAAAGGGAAAAAAAAAAAATTAAAAAAATTTTTTTTTTTTTTTTTTAAATTTTTTTGGGGGTTTGGAAAAAAGGGGGGGTTTTTTTTAAAGGAAAAAGGGGGGGGTTTTTTTGGGGGGGGGAAAAAAAAAAAAAGTTTAAAAAAAATTTTTTTAAAACCCCCAAAATTTTTTTTGGGGGGGGGAAAAACCTTTTTTTAAAAAAAAATTTTTTAAAAAGGGGGGGGAAAAAAAAATTTTTTTAAAAAAAACCCAAAAAAAAAAATAAAATTTTTTTAAAAAAAAAATTTTTTTAAAAAATTTTTGGGCTTTTTTTTTGGGGTTTTTAACGTTTAAAAAAAATTTTTTTTTAAAAAAAAAAAAAAAAAAAAAAGGGGTTTTTAAAACCCCCCAAAAAAAAAAAAATTTTAAAAAAGTTTTTTTTTGGTTAAAGGGGGTTTTTTGTATTTTTCCCCCCGGGGCTTTAAAAAATTTTAAAAAAAAAAAAGGGGGGGGGGGGCCCAAATTTCCCCCAAAAAGGGGGGAAAAAAAAAAAAGGGGGGGGAAAAAAAGTTTTTGGGGGTTTTTTTTTGAAAAATTTTTTTAAAAAAAAAAAAATTTTGGGGTTTTACTTTTCCCGGGGGGGCCCTTTTTTTTTTTTTTGTTTTAAAAATTTTTTTTTTCTTGGAAAAAAAATTTTTTTTTAAAAAAAAAAATTTTTAAATTTTTTTAAAAAAATTTTTTAAAAAAACTTTTTAAAAAACCCCAAAAAAAATTTTAAAAAGGTTTTTTTTTTTTTTAAACCCCCCCTTTTTTGGGGAAAATTTTCCCCCTTTTTTTTGGGGGGGGCCCCCCTTTAAAAACCCCCAAAAAAATTTTTAAAATTTTTTTAAAATTTTTTTTCCCCCCTTTTTTTGGGGGGGGGGGAAAATTAAACCCAAAACCCGGGGGGTTTTTTCCCCCCAAAAAAATTTTTTAAAATTTTTTAAAAAAAAAAAAAACCCCCCCCCCCAACCCCCGGGGTTTCCCCCCCAAAAAATTTAAAAAAAAAGGAAATTTTTTCGGTTTTAAAAAAAAAAAAAAAAAGAAAAAACCCCCTTTTTTTTAATTTTAAAAATTTTTTTTTTTTTAAAACCAAAAAAGGGGGTTTTTTTTTTTTAAAAAATTTTTTTGGGGAAAAAACCCCTTTTTTTGTTTTTTATTTAAAAAACCGGGAAACCCCGGGGAAAAAAAAAATTTTTAAAAAAAAAAAAACCCCTTTTTTTTTTTTTTTTTCTTTTTTTTCCCCCCCCCCCTTTTGGGCCTTTTTTTTCCCCTTTTTTTTCCCCCCGGGGTTTTTTTTTTAAAATTTTTTAAAAAGGGGGGGGGTTTTTTTTTTTTTTCAAAAAAAAGGGGGCCCCCCAAAAAAAAAAAAAGCCGGGGAAAAATTTTTAAAAAAAAGGGGGGGGGGGGCCCCTTAAAAAAACCCCCCCCCCCCCCCAAAAAAAAAACCCTTTTTTTTTTCCCCCTTTTTATTTGGGGGGGAAAAAAAACCCCCTTTTTTCCCCGGGTTTTGGGGGGAAAAATAATTTTTTCCAAATTTTCCCCCCTTTTAAAAAAATTTTGGGTTTTAAAAAACCCTTTGGGTTTTTTTTAAAAATTTTTTTTAAAAGGAAAAAAGGGGGGGAAAAAAAAAACCAAAATTCCCTTTTTTTTTTTTTAAAAATTAGGGGGTTTTTTAAAAAAAAAATTTTTTTTTAAATTTAAAAAAACCGGGGGTTTTTTTTTTTCCCTTTTTTTTTAAAATTTTTTTTTAAGGCCCCCATTTTTTAAGGGGAAAAGGCCCCCCCCCCAACCCCCGGGGGGGGAAAAAATTTTGGGGGCAAAATTTTTTAAAATTTTAAAAGATTTTTTTTAAAAAAAAAAATTTTTTAAAAAAAAAAAAATTTTAAAAAAAAATTTTTTTTTTTTTAAAAAAAAAAATTTTTTTAAAAAAATTTTTGGTTTTTTAAAATTTTTTTAAAAAAAATTTTTTTTTATTTTTTTAAAAAAAAAGGTTTAAATTTTTTAAAAAAAAAGGTTTTTTTTAAAAAAAAAAAAAAAAAAAAAAAAAAAAAAAAAAAAAATTTTTTGAAAAAAAAATTTTTTTTTAATTTTAAAAATTTTTTAAAAAAAAAAAAAAAAATTTTTTTTCCCCCAAAAAAAAAAAAATTTAAAAAAATTTTTAATTTTTAAAAAAAATTTAAAAAAATTTTAAAAGTTAAAAATTCCAAAAAAAAAGAAAAATTTTGGGGGGGTTTTTTTTTTAAAAAAAAAATTTTTTTTTTTTGATTTAAAAAATTTTTAAAAAAAATTTTTTTTAAAAAAATTAAAAAAATTTTTTTTTAAAAAAATTTTTTTTTTAAAATTTAAAAAAAAAAATTTTTTAAACCCCAAAAAATTTTTTTTTGGGGGGGTTTTAAAACCCCCCCAAAAACCCCCCCAAAAAAAATTTTTTTTTGGGGGGGGGAAAATTTTTTTTTAAAAAAAAAAAAAATTTTTTTTTTAAAAGGGGGGGTTTTTTTTTTCCCCCTTTTAAAAAAAAAAAAATTAAATTTAAACGGGGCCATTTTTTTAAACCCCAAATTTTAAAAAAAAAAAGGGGGGGAAAAAAAATCTTTTAAAAAAAACCCCAATTTAAAAGGGTTTTTTTTTTTGGGAAAAAAAAAGGGGGGGGCCCCCGGGGGTTCCCGGGGGGGGGCCCCCCCTTTTAAAAAAGGAAAATTTTTTTATAAAATAAAAAATTTTCCCCCCAAGGGGGTTTTTTAAAAACCCCAAAAAAAACCCCCCGGGGCCCCTTTTTTGGGAAACCCCGGGGGAAAAATTTTAAAAAAAAAATTTTTTAAATTTTTTTAAAAAAAAAAAATTTTTTTTACCCCTTTTTTTTTTGGGGGAAATGGGGGGGGTTTTGGGGAAACTTTTGGGGGGGCCCGGGGGGAAAAGGGGGTTTTTTTCCCCCAAAAAAAAAAAACCCTTTTTTTTTGGGGGTTTTTTTTTTCCCAAAAAACCCCTTTTTTCCCCCCCCCCTTTTTTTTAAAAAAAAAAGGGGAAAAAAAAAAAACCCCGGGGAAAAAAAAAAAAAAAAAAATTTTTTTTCCCAAAAATTTTTTTCCCCCCCCTTTTTTTTTTCCCCCGGCCCCCCCAAAAATTTTTTTTTCCCCCCCCTTTTTTTCCCCTTAGGGTTTTTTACCGGAAATTTTTAAAAACCCCCTTTTTTTTTTTCTTAAAAACCCCAAAAAATTTTTTTTCCCCCCCAAAAAAAAAAAATTTTTTGTTTTGGGGGGGGTTTAAATTTTTTTCCCCCAAAATTTTAAAAAAAATTTTTTTTTTTTAATTTTTTTAAAAAAAAAAAGGGGGGGGTTTTTTTAAAATTTGGGGCCCCCCAAAAAAAAAGGGGGGAAAAAAAAAGGGGGGGAAAACCCCTTTTGGGAAAAAACCCGGGTTTAAATTTTTTTTAAAAACCCCCCCGGGGGGGGGGTTTTTTTTCCCAAAAAATTTTTAAAAAAATTTTTTTAAAAAATTTTTTTTTTTTTTAAAAGGGGGAAAAAAATAAAAACCCCCCAAAAAGGGGGGGGGGCCCCTTTTTAAAAAGGGGGGGCCCCCCCCTTTCCCCTTTTCCCCCCCGGGTAAATTTAAAACCCCCCTTTTCCCCCCAAAAACCCCAAAAGGGGGGGCCCCCCCGGGCCCTTTTAAACCAAATTTTTTCCTTAAAAAACCCCCCCCCAAAAAAAAAAAACCCCCGGGGGGGAAAAAACCCTTTTTTAAAAAAATTTTTTTCCCCGGAAATTTTTTTTTTTTTTTAAAAAAAAAACCCTTTTTTTTTTTAAAAAAAAAAATTTTTTTTCCCCGGGGGGAAATTTTAAAAAAAAAAGGGGGCCCCCCCTTTTCCCCAAAAAAAAAAAAATTTTTTTTTTTTTGGGGGGGGGGTTTTTTTCCCCCCTTTTTCCCCCCCCCCCCGGGGGGGGGGGGGGGAACGGGGGGCCCCCCCTTTTTTTTTCCCTTTTTTTTCCCCCCCTTTTTTTAAAAAAAATTTTTTGGGGGGTTTTTGGGTTTTTTTGGGGGGGGAAAAAAAAAAAAAAAACTTTTTTTTTTTAAAAAAAAAAAATTAAAAAAACCCCCCCAAAAAAGGAATTTTTTTTTTTTGGGGGGTTTTTAACCCCTTTTAAAAAAAAAAAAATTTTAAAAAAAAAAAACCCAAAAATTTTAAAAAAAATTTTTCCCCCTTTTTTCCCCTTTAAAAATTAAATTTTTTTTTGGGGGGAAAAAAGGGGGGTTAAAGGGGGGGGAAAAAAAAACCAAAAAAAAACCCAAAAAATTCAAAAAATTAAAAAAACCCCAAAAAAAAAAAAAAAACCCTTTTTTAAAAAACCCGGGAAATTAAAAAAAAAACCCAAAAAATTTTGGGGGAAAGGGGGGTTATTTTTTAAAAAGGGGGGGGGAAAACCGGGGCCCCCCCCCATTTTATTTTTTTTTTTCCAAACCCCCAAAAAAAGGGGAAAAAAAATGAGGGGGTTTTTTTTTCCAAAAAAGGGTTTTTTTTTGGGAAAAAAAAAACCCCGGGCCCCTTTTTTTTAAACCCCGAAAACCCCCCCTTTTTTTTTTTGGGGTTTTTGGAAAATTTTTAAAAAAAATTTTTTTGGGGAAAAAAAAATTTTTTTTTTGGGGGGGGGGTTTTTTTTTTAATTTTTTTTTTTTAAAAAGGTGGCCCCCCTTTTTTTTTTCCCCCCCAAATTTTTAAAAAAAAAAGGGGGAAAGGGAAAAAAATTTTTTTTTTAAATTTTTTTTTTTTATTTTAAAAAAAAAAAATTTTAAAAAATTTTTTTTTTTAAAAAAATTTTTTTAAAAGGGGGTTTAAAAAAATTTTTTTAAAAAGGGAATTTTTTTAAAAAAAAAAAATTTTTTTTTTTTTTTTAAAAAAAAAAATTTTTTTTAATTAAATTTTAAAAAAAATTGGGTTTTTTTCCAAAATTTTGGGGGTTAAAATTTGGTTTTTTTTAAATTTTTTAAAACCCAAAAAAACCCCCCCCCCCCCCCTTCCCCCGGGGGAAAAAAAATTTTTTTTTTTTAAAAAAGGAAATTTTTTTTTTTTTTTTTGGGGGGAAAAAGGGGGGTTTTAACCCCCCTTTCCTTTTAAAAAAAATTTTTTTTTAAAAAAAAGGGGGGCCCCCCCCCTTTTTCCCCCCCCTTTTTGTTTTCCCCAATTTCCCCGGTTTCCCCGGGGCCCCGCAAATTTTGGGGGGGGGCCCCCCCCCCAAAACTGGGCCCCCCCAATTTTTTCCCTTAAAAAAAAATTTGGGGGAAAAAAAGGTTTTTTTTAAAAAAATTTTAATTTTTTAAAAAAACATTTGAAAAAAAAAAAGGGTTTAATTTTTTTTCCCCTTAAAAATTTTTTTGGGGGGCCCCCAAAAAAAAAATTGGGAAAAAGGGGAAAAAAAAAAATTTTTTTTGTTTAAAAAAAAAAAAAAATTTTTAAAAATTTTTTTTTAAAAAACCAAAAAAAAAACCCCCAAAAAAAACCCAAAAAATTTTTTTTTAAAACCAAATTTTTAAAAAATTTTTTAAAAAATTTTTTTTCTTTTAAAAAACCCAAAAAAAAAGGCCCCCGGGGGGGGAAAGGGGGGGAAAAAAAAATTTTAAAAAAAAAAAA
>JBCFYV010000244.1:45000-49489 GCA_039000515.1 Timema cristinae
ATAAATAAATAATATTTGTAACATCTGTGTTTTATTTACGAGCCCCAAACTTGCCTTGTCTGCCCGACAACCCGATGCCCCGGGTCAATATCTAATCTTGTCTCAACATGTCTTGTCTCCCCGCCAACCTGGCGCCAGGAAAACCCTCTCCCGGTCAATGACCTCAATATCTATTCTGTCTCAACTTGTCTTGTCTGCCCGACTACCTGGCGCCAGGGAAAACCCGCTGCCCGGGTCAATATCTATTCTTGTCCAACTTGTCTTGTCTGCCCGCCAACCTGGCGCCAGGGTTGCACATAACACGCAATGATTACGTCATTGGGAAAACCAGTTTTTCCGTGCGATAGCTGCGGTAGGAGGAACCATTTCATGCATTTCGACAGACGCTACCAAATAAACAATTTTAGTAGACTTGTGACGGGGTAGTGCCCCTAACTGTGGATTCCGAGGCCCCTCATTGTGCATAATTAGAGATGCTAGAGTTGCGACATAACACCAATGATTACGTCATAAAAAAAACCAGGTTGCTGAGGTCACACCTATTCTTGTCCCAACTTGTCTGCCGCCACCTGTCGCAAGGTGTCCAGTGTTCATTCTGGGCCAGGCAGGCCGTAGCGCAAGCTTCGTGCCGAGCCCTACTGCCGAAACGTAAAGGGACTGTATGCCCATAAAATAAACTACAACGCCCTAAAACCCCTACCTTTAATTAATTAACAACCGGCGAGCCCCGGTGCTCTATGCTTCCAGAAAATAAACTACAGCACCCAATTGATGAAAAAAAACACCTCAATCCTACCAATAATAAATCCAACGCCTCTATCCTACCAATTAATTAATTAACAACCAACATGTCCGGCGTAATGCCAGCAATAAAAAAAAAAAAACTACAACACCTCTATCCAACAATTAACAATAATTAATTAACGATAATTAATCAAAAATAACCCAACATGTCCGGGGTTTGTTGGGGGAGGGGCAGGAGGAGGGGAAAAGGGGCGGGAGGGTGGAGCAGGGGGCGGAATAACGGTAAAAAGCACAGCTGTGACGTAGTGGGCCAAAAGGGCCTGCTAGCCCAACTAATATATTTGAAGACTTTGAATCAAATACATAATATTTTTGATGATTAGGCTTATTCTACCTAGAGTTTAAGGCCTACCCAATAATTTGGCTACCCTATCGTCGGTACAGTGGTTGCAATCTTCAGATAGTTACTTATTCTAAGGCGTTAAGAACTTGAACGTTCATTGCCGCACCTACTAATTACGCCACCTATCCCTATCCTTTAACCTCTCATCTACAAAAGATCTCTTCCCATTGTATTGCCAGTCAATAATCCTGAACACAGTTCTAGATAGTTCTTTTGCACTTCATGTCCTGCGCACATAAGTCACAAGTCTTGACTATATCATCAATGAGTTGTGATGCATACTAGGTATGTATTTCATTCATAAGTAACCCCCTTCCATTCGACAGTAGCCTCATCCATTTTTTGGAAACCAAAAATCTTCCTAAGCACTTTTTTTTCGAACACCCTATATTTGTTCTTGTCATGTAAGTTAAGAAACCATGTTTTAATCCATAGAGAATAACCGGTAAAAATCATTTATATATCCTTGAGTTTTTCATTGCTTGAAAAGGAAATATGTCAACAAATAACGACCGGGTTTAAAAGCAGGCCTTTCCCGACTTTAATTCTTTTCATAATTTCACATCTAATATAGATTAAATATTTATGATAAATATTTTTAAACTCATTAACGCTATTAAATTATATATGATTAGCATTAATCTCTAAACTAGTATCTGTCTGATACCGTTTAATGTCAACTCTTTCCTACACTCCTTGCATTACCATAGTACCAAAAATAAATATAAATTAAAAAGTAATGAGGATAAGGCATAGCTTGTTTTTTAACCAATTATGTTCCAAAATTATCTTATAATAACTCTAGCCCATACCCTGCCACGCGTTTCAATCAAAAAGTCCCACTTTTCTAGTGAAAAATAATATTCTTGAATCTTGCACTTATAATATGGTGCAAACTACTAAACATTCAACTTATGAAAAAAACTCTTTTCCTTCATCTAACTCCGAATATAAAACATAGAATTTAAACTCAACTTTAAATTAATTCTCAATCAAATAAATGAAGGCCATATACTGCATCGGTCTTTATTGTTTGATGTCTTTGATGTCAAACTTCAACAGAGAATCACTGAAAGCTCGTGAGGATATAACTTTCTTACAGAATTACTGATTGGGTAAGACGTATGGGATCGGAAGGGGAGGGGCCTAGAAATGGTTTTCACTCCTTTAAAACACTGTCTTTAACCTGATAATTTTTTATACTTTAATTAATAACCAAAGCAAAAACTTTAGCCTGCCTTTTGAGTCAGTCAAAAATCTATTTTGTAGATAAATTTTGTCCAAGGTTTTAAAACGGGAATGTTCCACAAACAAATAAAGTCGCCTTCCGTAAAAACAAAGAGAGATGGATCACGGAAACAGTAGATGGTGCAGATACCGGACAGCTCTTGCGGAAATATCATAGTTTGTAAATATCAGTTTTTTCAAGAAGAAGTGAAATTTTATGGTAATATTTTCAAAATCTATTCTAAAATACTGTAAACGATGTTTTTAAGGTGTTATATTTTTTGTAATAAGCCCGTAAGTTTTCTTTGAATAATGTCAATAAATTTTTGATATTTATATGTTGATAATAGGGGAATGTATATATAAAAATACAACATCAATATAAATTATCAACATCCTTCTTATCATGATCAAACGTTTCCGAAAAGAAATTTGCGAACATATAAACAGTCTTGAAGAGATCCGTTTATTCACACGGCTCTGCATTTACACCCAAATGAAAAGGGGTAATCACCTTAACTCTCTTTTTTATTTATAAAAAGCTTGTGCTTATAAAGGCCACTCAAACCTCTCTTCAACATTCATATTATGAAAATCAGAAATTTAATAATATTTTTACTGGTCACTCGTAACGCAAATTTAGAGATAAATCTAAACATAAATTAAAATTAATTGAAGAACATTATCTACTACAAAAAAATCTTACTTCTTAAATAATAATATAAAAGCGAAAGTTTTGTGTGTTTTGGATGTTTTTTTGCTCAATCACGCCAAAACTGCTGAATGGATTCGAATGAAACTTTGTACGTTGGTAGAATATGTCCTGAAATAACATATAGGACTATTCCCAACCTTTTATTTAAATAATAATTAATATATGATTATAATGTATTGAAATAAGTTATTTAAGAATTTGTGATTTAATATTTTTTAATTAAAGTAAATAGTAATTAGTGTGACGTAGTTTCATACTAATAAATAAATAAATATTGTGATTTTTTTGGCAATATATTTCGAAAAACATATTATTTATTTATTTTATTTATATTACTAATTATGAAAGTAAAAATAAAAATAAAAATTTATAATTGAAACTTAAATAATATATATTTCTTTTATTATAAATTTATTTAAAGTTAAAATTTTAAAATACGGCAAAATTATTTACAGCAGAACTGAGAAAAAACGCATAGATATTGAAAAAAAAAAATTGATTTATGACCAAAACAGTTTAGTTTAAAAAATTTAAAAGATGTTATCAATTATTGTGGGCGAAGCCGCGACGGGTAAAAGATAGTATAAAATAAAACAATGATGGCATACAAAGAACATAGCCTATTTAACAAATGTAATGATTCTAAACAATGTAAATTTGGTAACGGTTGAACTTCTAATATATTTCAAACTTTGTTCTTTCACAGATTAAAAACATTTAATTGTGACAACTTGTATTAACATGTTGATGAAAGAAAGTTCTTCACCCAACACTCATTGCATTAATCTTATTAATGTATGACCAAGGAAAAAAAACTGGAGAAAAATGTTAACTTAATTTACAACTCTTGAACTATAGATTTGAGATCAAAAAAGTCACCAATTATTCTTTTTTTTTATCTATGCACTTGTTTAAATAATACAATACATTTTCTGGCTTGGCTCAATACTGAATTAAAAAAACTAATTTAATTTAGAATAGAGACGTTATCTTCTACAGAATGAGATAAATTAAAACAATGATGACATTACAAAAACAGTAGGCCTACTTAACAAATGTATGATTCAAAATAATGTAATTTGGTAACTTTTGAACTTCTGATGAATTCAAACTTTTTTTTCTTTCACCGATTACAAACATTTAATTGTGATCAACTTGTATTAACATGTTGAAAAAAGAAAGTTCTACACCTAACACTCATTGCATTATCTTAGTAATGTATGAAATAATTAAATAAGTGGGAGAAATAGTTAACCCATACACAACTCTTGAACTATAGTGATTTTATATCAAATAATCACCAATTATTCTTTTTTGAATTTTTACTTCTTTAGGCCGTTATGAAAAAATGATAGAGAGTGAAATTTAAGATGCGCGCGCACACTGTAACACAAAAGTTA
>JBCFYV010000245.1:0-94338 GCA_039000515.1 Timema cristinae
TTTTACCACATGGGGCCCCGTCCCCCCCCCGACGGGAAACCCCACACGTCGCTAGAATTACAACCTTCGCTGGGGCAGCGCCAATTTTACGCCCGGGCCCTTTGAAGCAACCGACCTTTTTCAAAGTAAGGTACCCGGTTATTGTCATCCCTGAGGCCCTTCTACTAAGATATTTACAACCAGCGCACTCTCATGTCGGAGCTCGATTGCAGTTGTATTCAATAATTGTCTGAGAAGATCCGGGTTAGCTGCCAAGGTCGTCAACGGAAGCCAAAAATTTTTCCGTGCGGGACTGAACGGCAGGGGAAAGGAAGAAAGAAGGTACGTAAGAGAAGAGTAAAGAAGGAAGAAAAGAAAGCGAACGAAGGAAGGAGAGAGAAACGGAAGGAAGAAAAAAGGAGGTGAAAGGAAGGATATATGATAGTCTGTCTTGCACGAGGTACGTCCTGCACAGAAACCTCCTCTTTAAGTCACCTTTTACGACAAGAAGGGTTACTGCGGGACTATTCTAAACCCCGTCCCGCAGGAGGCAGCTCGTTAAAGGTCTTCTCATATATAAATGTGGATGGTCGCTTTAGGAAACTTTGCAAGATCAAAATGCATTTTGGAAGGCGTATCTTCCAGAGAGAAACTCGACCTGGGAATGTGGGGATAGCCTTTGCAAGACTATCCCAAACGTGTCGAAAAAGATAGCATCCGGATCCAAACCGGCCTTGTACTACACCATTTCGGTTCATACAAGATAATATTGGGGGGATGAAACACAGGACGGACGGTAAGCAACATGCTTTGGCATGCAATGCAATTGAGAAAATCTGTACTATCAGCTGCACTGCTCTGGCCCGTCAGTTCGAACTGCTCCTAAAATCTCTTGATGAAGGGATGAGATGGAAGTAACATGTCTACCTCTGAACTTGGAAATTTGATTTAAAAAAAGGGGGGGGGTAGGAGAGTTTGTAACGTTTTCATAAGTGACTAACAAACATTTTAAACACGTACAATCGGTCAAGCCTTAGAATTAGTGGAAAACTATGATAACAATTTCTAATATGTTCCTATCATAAGTGACAGATATAGACTTACTGCGTCATCCGGGGACGCCCTGCTCGTCAACTCCTCAAATGCCCCAGCGAACGTAGTACATCGGCCGTGGAAGACAACACTTCTAATTCACGAGCTGGTGGACGAAGAAACATGGGGTGGACAAGCAATATAAAAAAAACCAAACCCTTATTAAAGTTCGGGAAAGAACCACTACTGTTAGTGTCGCATGACGTAATTTCCCAAGATGTTTTACTTTTATATGATTCTTTGGGCGCCATCTAGCTTGACCACATGTGCTTTCACACTACGTTTCCAAGATTAAGTTATTTAAGATTGTATTTTGAACTTTTCATTTAATATCTATTTTACGCAATGCTTTTGGTTTATTATATATGTTAACAAATTAATAGTGTTAAATTATGTAGCCTTAAAGATAATTACTTACCTTTATGTTAAACTTTTTTTAAATGTGTTATACTTTTAAATTAATATTAAGTTGTCTGTCTAGTATTTAAGTTTAAAATTGAAAAATGTCGTAAGAAAAAGTTTGTGTTGTGTGCCTAAATGTGAGTACGTTCCTGGAACAGTGAGGCATAAAGTTGCGATCTATGAGGAACGTGAGTTTAACATATGAGTAGTATAGAATTAGGAATAGTAGGCACAGAGGGGGTAATAATAGCCCCTTCCCTCAACCCTTTCCCCCCTCCCCTCCCGCGGCGTGGACTCACGGGTGCGGAGAGGTGGGGGAGAAATGTCTCTCTCTCTTTCTCTCGTCCCTCTTTCTATCTCTATGTCTCTCTCTTTCTCTCCTCCCCTCTTTCTATCTCTCCGTCTCTCTCTTCCTCTTCTCCCTCTTTCTATCTCTCTGTCTCTCCCCTCTCCTCCTCTCTCTCTCTCTCTCTCAGAGTAGGAGGTGACGGGTTTTTTGGTATAGCCCTCCTTCCTCGAACAGTTTTTTAGACTAGGCTGGAAAAATACATATCTAAAATGATCTTTTCTTGCTCTGAATGAAACATACATACCCCTTATTATAAAAGACCTTAGCTTTTATTTCTACGATCAAGGACTTAAATAAATAGTACAACTTTTTTATTTAGCGAGTATATTCTTAAGATTATGATGATACATACATACACATATACATATAAATTCTCTTTCCCCATAGTCTTTACTTGATGCATACAAAAAATATCTTTCTTCAAAGACTTGTCTAAACATGTTGAACACTTCACCACTTGAACAGTTCGTACTCGCCTTCACCCAATATATCAGTCCTCTCTGTGAAGCGTTAAAGCGGCTCCTGTTAGCGCGCACCAAAGTTTTTGCCCCGGAAGAATGCACTTTGCCTACATAGTCTAGCGTTATGATGTTCGGTTCGTCTTCATCCTCACTGATCTCTTCGTCTCCTTCTAGGCGGCGAACGTTGTACGTACTAAACTTTTCAAGTTCGGGGACGTGTTTGACCCCGATCGAGTTCCTCACGCTCGATTCGGTCCAACTCGACGCACAAAGCGTTTTCCTCCTCCGGCGACTCGTCCCAGCCTGTAGAACCGAGTTCGATGGACTGACTCGATTCCCGAAGAATTTGCGGGTCGTCTCCTTCCTTAAGATTGTAAACCGGACAAGCGGTAGAACAGCGTTCGACAGACTGACTCGATTCCCCATTCCGGGATTATGGCATCCGAGCCAGTGCACGGAAGAATCACAGCACTCGCTGTAACCTTTGTCGGCCCGCGCGATGTGGTATTCTAAACCGCCGTTCGAAATCTTAATATCGCTCATGTCCTCCCGACGGTAACCCAACTGCCTAAACATGTTGAATGAGATACGTCTCCCCGCCTCGCCCTCCGCTTTATACGCTCGGGATGGAGGAGGGGGAACGCGCCCTCCCTCCAATCCCATATGTACATTCCATTCATGTTACATTATATATTCAAAATTCGTTATCAGAATTAAAAAAGAGGAGATCCAGGTTCGAATCTTGGTCAGGTGAACTGAGGGTCGGTTTTCCGCTCTCCCTCCAAGCAAATGTATGTTCCTAATCCATTAGCGTAGGGGGGATCGAGGTTCTAATCCCGGTCCGGGGGGGGAATGGGGTTGTTTTCACCCCAAAAATGCGGGGTTAGATGATGTGTTTGTTTTTTCCTTCCCCCCTCCAAGAAAAAAGGGGTTTCCCACTTCCGGGTTGATTTTACATACGGAAACCCCAAAAACTTTGGGGAAGATGATGGGGTTTGGTTTTTCCCCCCTCCCCCCAAGGGCAAATGCAGGTTGGGCCCTAATACGGGTTGTACTTATTTTTTTTCATTAATCTCCTCCAAGAAAAATTGGGGGTTCAACTAATACGGGGTTTTAAATTTAAAAAATTAAAATCTTTTTCATCTACATTTCGGGAAATTTCTTTTTAAAATTAATGTAGTCCAATTCCTTACTGTACATTCCTTCATGTTACTTTAAAATTTATATTAAAAAATTGTATCAAAATTAAAGAGGAGTTCCCAGGTTGGGAAATCTTGGTCAGGTAAAATGGGGTGGTTTTTCATTTCCCCAAATTTTGGGTTCCCAAACCCCTTTGGTAGTGGAATCCGGGGTTTAAATCTTGGCGGGGTAAAATGGGGGTTTGGGTTTTTTCCATCTCCCCCCAGCAAATGTGGGGCCCCGTAGGGGAGATCGGGGTTGGGAATTTGGCCGGTAAAATTAAAGGGTTTGGGTTTTTCCCACTCTCCCCCCAAAAGCAAATGTAGGTTCCCATCCCCCAAATTTTTTAAAATTATTGGGGGAATTCAAAACCAAAAAAAAAAAAAACGATGAGATCGGGGTTTCAAATTTTTGGGACAGGGGTACGAGGGTTTTTTTTCCACTTCCAAATGCGGGTTCGATGATGGGGTTTGTTTTTTACCTCCCTCCAAGAAAATTGGGGGTTCCCCTTCCAGGAGGGATTTTACTACGGTAAAAAAAAACATATCGGAAGATGTTGTGTTTTTTTTTTTCCCCACCCCCCCCTTTTTCGGCTAATGGGGGTGAAATTACAAAATTCTTTTTTTTTCCCCATTTTATTAGTCTAAAGGGTTGCGAAAACACGAGATGTATCTTGGGGGTACATCTATCATGTAAAAAATGACGGTACTAGCCCCCGGGGGACCCCCTTAAACCCATAAACCCCGGGGGTTTCGAATGATGGTCCCATAGCACCCCCAGGAGGGGATTTTTGGGTACCTCTAGTGGGGGTTTAAATGATGATGTAATATAAAATACGGGATTGGAAAACTTTTTTTAAACCTTTAAATTAATAAAAACCCGAGCAAAAGGGTTTTTTTCTTAAATTGTTGAATTACCCAAAGAGCTGAAAAAACGTTGAGTCAGATTCAAAACCCCCTTTAAATCGTTTTTAATTTTTCTGTGGGGTAGTTTCCTTAAACCATGTTTGGATGTAATAAAATTTAAAAAAATTGGGGGTTTGGGAAAAACATTTTTTTACCTTTAAAAATTTAAAACCCGGGGGAAAAAGGGTTTTAAAAACATTTCCATAATTTTTTTTTCTCAATTGTTGAGTTTTTAAAAAGCGGGAAAATTCGTTTGAGTCAGTTTCAAACCCCCGTTACGGGAAAAACGTACGAGTTCGGTTATTAAGTTTGTTTTAATATGATACCTTAAAAAACGAGTTTTAAGGGTGCTTTTGATTTCAAAAAGTTATCAGCTTCTGGGGGTCAAGACGGGGGTTTGACACGGTAAAACGGGGGAAAGAAAACTACTGACGTTTTAAAACCCGTTCGCGGGGAAAAGAAGAGAAAAATTTTCTGGGGGAAACCCAAAACGGGACCCAAAGATAAAAAAAGTCAAGAGGGTTGATGTGAACATTTAAAAAAACAAACTTTTTCACGTTGATTGAAAATGTAAAAAGTCTAAAAATGGGGTTTAAAATTTTTAGCAAATTTTTACTGTTAACCCAGATTTTTTAAACCGATTATTCTTTTCTTAGAAATGTAACGAGCTTTTTTTTAAATAAAAAAAGAATTAAACGTTTAACCCATTTTTTGTTTTCTTTAATTTTATAAAAAAGGGAAAGGGAAAAGGTAGGGTGATGGGGATGCAAGTTTCCCATGACTTTTTTTTTTAAAAAGGGATCCCATTTAAATAGGCTAAAAGGCTTTGTACCATCATTGGTGCATTGTGTGAATATGAATACCCCCTCTTCCCTTTGGTTTTTATTATTGGAAAAAAATTTTTTAAAGGTTGGGTTTTGAAATCCCGACTGTAACGGGTTTTTATTGTATCGGGGACCGCCCTTTGAAAAGGCCCGGTTGAAAATCTCGACTTTTTACCTTATGTTTTTGTAGAAAAACCCTGTACTCGAGGGCCCAGGTTGGGGGGTCCAGACTGAAATTCCGGGGGTCGGGTTTTAATCCTGACCGTTTTGAGAGGCCCAGGTTATTTTTCCCAAGATTTGTACTCTGGGGGGCCCCAGCTTTTAACCCCAAATTTAAACCCCTTATGTTATTTACCGGACTGTCTTGAGAGGCCCAAATTTTCAAATCGACTGCCTTATGTTTTTGGGCCCCGGGACTGTTCTCTGAGGGGGTTCCAGGTTATTGTCCCAAAATTTTTAAACCCCCCGGGGGTAAAGTTTAATCCCGAATGTCACTTTTGTTATTTGTAAAAGACTGTACTTTGAGAGGTTAAAGTTCAAATTTCCCGACGTCACCTTATTTTTATTGTCCAGACTGTTCTTGAGAGGTCCAGGTTATTGTCCCAAAAATTTTTACTCGGGGAAAGGTCCGTTTAACCCCGGAATAAACCCTTATGTTATTTTACCGGCGGTATTTTGGGGATTTTTCCAAAAGTTCAAATTCTGGACGGTCCCCTTATGTTATATTATCAGCCCTTTTTTCCCCTTTTGAGAGGTCCAAGTTCAAATTCCCAACTTTTCACCTTATGTTTTTTGTCCAGATTTGTACTCTGAGGGTTTCCCAGGTTATTGTACCAGACGTACTTGGGGGCCCGTTCAAATTCCCGAATGACCCCTTTATTTTTTTTGTACCGGGACTGTACTCTGAGAGGCCCAAAGGGTTTAAATCCCGACTGTACCTTATGTTATTGTCCCAGAGGTTCTCTGAGGGTCCAGGTTATTGTAAAAACTGTTTGGGAGGTTCAGTTCTAATCCCGATGTCCCCCTTATTTATTGTACCGGGCTTTTCTCTGAGAGGTCCAATTTTAAATTTCCCGACTGTCACCTTATTTTTTATTGTACCAGATGTTCTCTGAAAAGGTCCAGGTTATTGTCCCGGGGATGTATTGGGAAGGCCCGGGCTTTAACCCCGAAGGACCCCTTATGTTATTTTTCCAGACGGGTACTCTGAGAGGTCCAATTTCTGTTTTTCGATTGTCCCTTTATGTTATATTACCGGACGTTTTTGGGAGAGGCCCAAGTTCTAATCCCGACTTTTCACCTTTGTTTTTGGTCCCGACTGTACTTGAGAGGTCCGGTTTTTGGTACCGACTGTATTTTGGGAAAGGCCCCAAAGGATTAATTTCCCAAAAAGGGACCCCTTTATTTTATTGTACCAGACTGTACTTGAGGGGTTTCCAAGTTTTTAATCCGACTGTCGATTATGTTTTTTTTTGCCAAAATTGTTCTTGGGGGCCCGGGTTTTTTGGGCCGGGACTGTTCTCTGAGGGCCCGGGGTTTGAAACCCTGCGGTAGTGGTTATTGTATCAGACTTTTCTCTGAGGGTCCAATTTTTAAACCCCGCTGTGCCTTTTGTTATTGAAACCAAAACTGTTTTTGAGATTTCCGGGGTTGAAACCCTTGCTGTAGCTTTTATTGTATCAGATGTTTTCGGGAGAGGTCCGGGGTTTAAACCCCTGATGTACTGGTTATTTTTCCCAATGAAATTTGGGAGTCAGCTTCAAATTTTTTTCCCGAATTTTTCCTTATGTTTATTACCAGACCGTTTTTGGAGGTCCAATTTTAAATTCCCGACTGTAACCTTTGTTATTGTACCGGACTGAAACCTTGGAGAGGTCCCAGGTTATTTTTCCGACGGAAAATCTGGGGACCCCAAAGTTCAAAATTCCCGAATGACCCTTATGTTTTTTTACCAGACTGTACTTGGAGGTCCAGGTTTTTTGTACCAGACTGTACTTGGGGGGCCCGTTTTTAACCCCGAATGACCCCTTTGTTATTGTCCCGACTGTACTCTTGAGAGGGTAATTTTTAATCCCGACTTCGCCTTTTGTTTTTGTCCCGGGGACGGTTTTAAAAGGGCCCGTGGTTGAAAACAGGGAATGTAGTGGTTTTGTCCCAGATAAACTTGGGAGCCCCAGTTCAAATTCCCGACTGTCACCTTTGTTATTGTACCGGGGACCGTTCTCTGAGAGGTCCAGGTTATTGTCCCAAAATTTCTCTGAGAGGTCTAGGTTATTTTTCCGCTTTTTCTCTGGGGAGGTCCAAAATTTTTATTGAAAAAAAGACCTTTTCTCTAAGGGGTTAGGTTTTTAATCCAAAATGTAAATTTATGTTATTTTTAAAAAAAAATGTTCCTGGAGGTCCGGGTTTGTACCAAACTGTACTTTGGGAGTTCCATTTTTTGGGTGTATGAGAGGGAGGGGGTTTACTCTCCAAACCCTAGGGGTTTTTTATGTTTTCGGGGCCCAAAGGAAAAAATTTTTTTCCCTTTCGCGTTTTTTTTAAAAAATTTTATCATTTACATGAAAATTCGAAAAAATTAAATTTGTTTTAAAGGGGAGAGGGAAATACTTTTTTTAAACAGATAGGAAAATATTTTCTCGATTTTTTTTTAAGCACTAATTTTTTTCTAGTTCTTATACATTGCATTAATTATTCATTACACTATAGGACATGGGGGTTATAAGAACAGATTTTTTTTTCCCAATTTTTTTTTTAAAAAAAGCATATTTTTTTTTTCTAGTGACTTTAAAATTAAAACATGCGTAATTTGAAAAACAAATAGGCATTTTAAATTAGTTTATTTTATTTTTTTTTTAAAGTTAATTTATAGGAACGTAATTTTTTTTCCCAAGTTTTTTTAAAAGCACTAACATTTTTTTCTAGTTCTTATACATTGACATAAATTATTATAACTATAGAGACATGGGGGTTTATTTGAGGGTGTTCATTGTAGGGTTTAAGGTTGTAGATCAGCCTTTAAACACACGCACTTGCCCCCTTTTAAAATGTGGCCCGGCTTCAATCGAGGTTTTTGGGAAAGGGAAAAAGTATTTGGTTGCTCGCTTAGGGAGAAATGCCCCCAAGGTGATTTTGGGATGTTCCGGGAAAAATGTGTCGTTTGTCGTCGATAAGCATAGTGCAACCCGATTGAATTTTTGGTTGAAAAGTTTAAACCCTAAGCTTTATTGAACGAGCTTCTTCTGATACCGTTTCATTAGGTCAAACAATTTATAGCCCTTAAAGAGAGCTTCTTAACGCGTTACTCTTGACCCCTTTTCCCTTGAGCTTTCTCACCATTCCTTGCCCCGAAAATTGAATGAGTTTGGGACGAAAAACCTATAAACCCTGGGTGTGACCCGACTCGGGGTCTCGTTTTTTGGTTTACCGGGGCCCCTTTTATTTACTACGGGCTTTCATAAAAACTTTTGTTTTTTGTCCGTAAGGGGGGGGGTGTCCAGGTGTTTTTGCTAAGGGTTAAGTTTTGGGTTTAGCTCCCAACAGCATGAAAGTAGAAAAAAGTGGGTCTGTATCTGTATTTTGGGATTTTTTAAATTCCCTGGGGGGAAGGGGCGGGAAACCCCATGCCCTGGAAATGTAGACCGTACATGCTTTTTTCCCGGATTTCCAAAATGGTTTGGTTTCCCGCAAAAATTGGATTTCAAATTTAAGTTTTTTTAAGCTGGGGGGTTTTCGAGGAAAGGGTTTCGCTTTTTATGGGGGTTTACATAAAAAGCTAAAAACTATCAAAAATTTTTAAATTTTGCGACCCCTTTAAAAAACCCCGTGCCGATTATACTTCTTTTTTTTACTTTGAATCCCCCCATAGCTTTCCAAAAACCCTTTAAACTTTCCCTGGATTGACAAAAACGCTTTCCCCCCTTGAACGGATCAGTTTTTTCTAGTTCGACAATTTGTTTCGAGAGGAAAAAAATTTTTCGTCCCAACGGGGCTTTTAAGGGAAAAAAACCACGTTCGATGACTAGGGTCTTGAAAATTTAATATTACCCCCTGCGTGACTGTTTCCCGAAAAAAAGCCCCGGGCCAAGTGAAATTGATCCATAACGGGATATAATCATTCGCTTTGGGTTTTTCACAAATATGACAAGGAGTAGGTTTGTGGATCTTTTAGCGGGTTTGTTAGCGGCTTTCTTGAAAATTTCATTTCTTTTAATAATCTAGTACGCGTTTTGGGCCGAAAATCTACGTGAGCTTCAAAAAATTTGATCTTACAATCTTTTCCGGGGAAGTGTGGGTATTTCCGGGAGAGATTATCTTAAAAAATGTTTTTAGTGTACATCCCTACAGAAAAAGTAATGACTCTGCCCCTTTCGTAAAAGAAAAATGTCGTTTTTTCAGGTTAACACGTTTCTTTGGGGCCGAGTAAAACTCTAAAGTCAGGTAAACGAAAAAATCCTGTTTTTCTGTTGTTTTACTGTGGAACCCCCGGGGAATTTTTTTTCCCCCTTGGGGGAAATGTTTTTTCCTTACCACTCCAAATTTTTTACACGTTTCTTTAAAGTTTTTTAAGGTTTTTTTTTAGTCAGAAAAGAGCTCAAACAAAAGGTCACAAAAATACCTACGTCCCAAGTTAAAACGGTTTTGGGGTTTGTTGGGGGGTTTTTTAACCGTGACGATTTTTGAAATTTCGCTGAAATGATAATTTTTTCCCTCCCTGTATTTTATCAGGACTTTAAAAGAAAATGGCCAGCAAAGCTCTTTTGCACTTACATGAAGGGGAAAGAAACCCCTGCTTTTTTTTGAGTTGTCTTTCAGTGTCATTAAGATTTAATACCTTTGTTTTGCCCGTGTACACTTAACGAAATTTTTGGGTTTAAACCCTTTTGAAGCGTTAAATTTTATCTAATTTTTTGCGGAAGCGGGATCCCCTTTGATCCCCAAGTCTCTAAAATTAGGTTTTAAAATGAAAAAAACGTGGCTTTCCCCGTCGGGGTCAAAGGGCAAAGCCAAAAAGGGTTTCGGGGAAGAAAGTCCTTCTTTGCTTGAAAATTTTTCCCGTGCTTTCGGGCTTGCTATAGTTTCTGGGGTTTGAAAGTGGGCCCTCGAGGGAAAACTGAGTTTTTTGGGAAAATTTTCTCTTATTTCCAAAGTAACCCTTTTTTTCCACCCCCGGTTTTTTGAAAACCGAAGCCCTCAATTGGGCAAGGAGTGGGAAAAACCCCGTTATTTGTTTTATCTCCTCCAAGTTTAAAGGGGTTTAAAAAATTGTAAAGGGGGAAGAATTTTTAAAACCCTTTTTAATTTTTTACCAATTTAGTAGGATGCTTAAAATCGAAAAAGAGGCTTTCAATTTACCCTTTTTGGGCGTTGTGTTTGGGTTCTTTTTTCAAATCTTTACATTAAATATTTTCCGCAGCAACGAGGGAAAATGTACGGGATCCTTATTTGGGTAGTTCATAACTGATTTGGTTTTGTCTTTATTTCGTCGGGCGTTTTGTTTTTTCAATAAGTTTTAATTTGGAAAATCCTTGGGGGTCCAGGGAAAACCTAAAACGGAGTAAATCCCTTTTAAGGGTTTTGTGGGTAAGGTCAAAAAAACTTTGGATGTGGTTATAAATTTTCTTTGGGCCGGTATAAGTACGCTTGAGGTCTTAATTTTGGCCCGGTAATTTTTCAAAGGGAAGAAATTTTAAAACCCTTTCCCCTTTGCGAAGTGCCAAAAGTTAAAGTTTCAGTTTTCTAATTAAAAGTTGTTCATTGCGTCTAGATCCGAGAGGGATACACCCTTTTATTTTTGTTTGCCGAGTACAATTTATTGGAGGGGACAAACGCACTCGTTTTTTTTCCGGGGGTTCTTTTTGTTTGGGTGCATATGCTCTAACGGGGGGTTCTTCTTCCTAGTTTTTTTTTCTTCATTTTCTGGCCCGCTTGCTTATTAAATTTTCAGCGGTTGAGACAGTTTTAAAAACAAAAAAGGGACTTTTAGTTAGTGTTCATTTAAGCCAGGGTATAAAAAAGTTTTTTTGATCTTTTAAAATTTTTTTTGGTTTACAACCTATCAACAAATTATAAAATTTAAATGTTTTCCCAAACGTTTCTGATTTTTTAAAAATTTTTTTAAAGTTGGGGAAACCTATCAACAAATTTATACAAAAAGTTTTCGATCGCAAGTTTGTTGTTTTTTCAAATAAAATTTTTCTTTTACTTGGTTTACAAGGTTGCGGGTCTTTTTTAAAAAAAAAGGGCCCTTGACAATTTCAAAAGTTTTTCAAAGGGAAAAGATCCGGTTGTGATCTTTTAAAAAATTTTGGGACGGGGAAAAATTTCAACAAAGGGGTTTTCATTTGGGAGGGTACAAGGGTTTTTTTTGATCTTTAAAAAAATAAATTTCCGGTTGGGCAAAATTTTTAACAAATTTTACAAATTTACATGATAAAAAGCGTTGGTGATCTTTCAAAATTTTACGTTTACAACCCCATTTGTTACGTTTTAAGCTTTGTTGATTCCCCTTTCAAAAATTTTTTCTGTTGATTTTTTTTTAAACAAGTTATACAATTTTTAAAAAGATCGCAAGCTTTGTTTATCTTTCAAAAATATTTTTCATTTGCAACTTATCAACAAAAATTTTAAATTTTTTTGATCACAAGCTTTGTTGTTTTTCAAAATTTATTTTTGTTGACAATTATCAAAAAGTTTTACAATTGACACGACACAAGCTTTGTCGAGCTTTCAAAAATATATTTTTCGTTGACAAAAACCCATAAAAAGTATACAAAAACCCCGATCACAAGCTTTGTTGATCTTTTTAAAAATATATTCATTTTGACAACTTATCACAAGTTATACAATTGACACGATCACAAACTTTTTCCCCATCTTTTAAAAAATTATATTCACGTTGAAAACTATCAACAAGTTATACAATTTACACAATGAAAAGCTTTGTTGATCTTTCAAAAAATTTTTCACGTTGCAACCAAATTTTACCCTGACAAAGCTTTGTGGTTTTCAAAAAATTTTATTCACGTGGCAGCCTATCAACAAATTTACAATTGACAATCATCCCCAATGAAAAAAAAAACATTTTTTGATTGTTTGATTTAATTTTAGAAATGGTTTTTAATAAAAATTTCCCTTTGAAGTTTTTTGAGGCCCTTTGGTGTTTTAGGAAAAGCCCTGGTTTAAATAGCAGTAAGTCGGGTTTGGAGGTCCTTCAGCTGGGCGTCGGTGAGGGAGAGAAAAACGCGTCGGTAACACCCTTTTATTTGTTCTCCAACAAAGGGGAGAACTTGCGGGCCCCCTAAATTTGTTTTCAACCCTTTTTTAAAATTAATGATTTTAATTAAAAAATGACCATCTCAAAAACTGTCGCTTCCTTGGCCCCTATCTCATCGAGGGCGATTGTGAAAAAAGCGCCCGTGGGGGTATTACTGACATTCTTGATAATGTTGTTTAGAAAAAATTAAAAAAATTTAAAAAAAAAAAAAAATAAAGAAATTTAATTAAAAGGGGTAACTCAAAATATAGAAAATAAAGGTTGCAAACTTTAAATCCCCTTTTAGGAGGCGGGGGCGGGGAAAAGGGGTTTTTGGGGTCGTTAGCCCCCCCCTCTTTAGGGGCGTTTAGAAGTTTTGAGTCATTTAATTAAGTTCCCCCCTTTTTAAAAATTTTTACAAAACCATTTAAATTTCAAAATGAACTCTGTCAAGTTCAAAGCGAAACGATGTTAACTTCCCGAGACGTTCAAAGCGGAAAAGTGTTTTAATTCCTGGTTAAAGCTCTCCAAAGTTTTAGGGGGGAGAGCACCCGGGTATTTTGCAGGAAAAAATTCTTCATTGTCACCCCCCGGGGGGGTGTGAGTAGGGAAAAAAACGGTGGGGGGGGGGGGGGGGGGGATGAGTAGCAGGAGAAAATTCTTCACTTGTACCCCCCCAAGGGGGGGTGCGGTAGGGAAAAAAGGGCCTTTTTTTTAAAATCGGGTTTTTTGGAAGCGTTTCGTTTAAACATAAGATTAAAGGGTTTAAACCCTTTTTTTTTAATTAAATTTTTATTGGGGAAATTTCCCGGTTCCCATGACAAGATTGGGTTATCAAGACAATCGTTAAAACCCTTTTTCTAATGCTCCGCCTCTTCGCAAATATTTTTTCCCCACCTCTTTCCCCATGTAGCACCCGCGGTCCCCGCCGCGGGGGGGGGGAGGAGGGGAAAAGGGTTGGGGGTGGGGGGGTATCATTACCCCCCCTGTGCCCTTTCTATTCCTGGTCTATATACTATTTTGGATTTTAAAAATTAATGCTTTGAAAGAATTTGTGATCTCAAAAGCTATAAAAAAAATATGGTGTGCGGTTTAAAAACTTTTTATGAAAAGGGAGCAAAAGTTTTGGGAAAAAAGAGGGGCTAAAATTTATTAGCGTTCCAACCCCCAAAATTTTCAAAGGGGAGTTGGTCTTCCCTTTTCCCCTCCCTTTGAGTTTATCCCTTAAAATTTTAAAAATAGGTGATCTTTAAATTTTTAAATTTTTTTGATAATCAATGAAATTTTTAATATTTAATTAAAAGTGGTTCCTGTTTTATTTATTAGCCTAGGTCTTTAAATTTTTAAAAATGGTGTTTTAAAAAGGGTTTTCCAAATAAATTTTTTTATTTCCAAATTCGACTTTGACGTACCTTGATTGTTTCAGTTTGGGAATACGTGATCAAGTGTAGATTTGTTGAAATTTTTCAAAAGTGTATAAATGCAAAATTCACAAGTTTGAGCCAAAGGGCGACCCGTAAGCGGTCCTCGGGGCACCCTTTGGTGCAGTTTTTGACTGGCAAATGTTTTAAATTTTTTTTTTTTGTCTTTAGAGCTCGAACTTGTTATTTTATTTCAACTATACAGTTTATAAAGAGAATAGTTTTATAATTTCTTCCCTAGTTTTATTTTTAAAGAATTACGAAAAAATTTTTTATTTTGGGGCCCAATTTTAAAAAAGGTTCTTTTTTAAAAATTTTCCAAATTTTTTATTAAAAAAAAATTTTTAAATTTTGGCCCTTTTCAAATATTTAAATCATTTTTTAAAATTTTTAGGGAATTGGTCCAACTGCAGTGTACAGGGTTTTTTTTCCCAAAAAGAGGGCTTAACTTTTTTTTTTTTTTTTTTTTTAATTTTAAAAATGAAAAATTTTTTCTAAGCCCCCAAAAAAAAAAAACCCCCCCAAAATCCCAAACTAAAAATTACCCCAAAATCTTTTTAAAAAAACCCGGGGGGAAATTTTTTTTATCCAAAGGGAAAACAAAAAGTTTTTGGTTTTCCCAAAAACTTCTAACGAGATTCAGTAAAAACCCCCAAAATATGAATAGGGCTATAAAAAATAGAAAAAAAAATTGGTTTTTGGGGGTTTTTTTAAATCGTGCGTGAAAATTTAAAAATTTTTTTTGGGGCATTTTTAAAAATAAATAAAAAAATTTAGATTAAAGAAAGATTTTTTTTTAAAAAATTTTTTTATTAAAAAACAAAATTTTAAAATTAAAAATTTTTAAAAATTTTAAAAATTTTAAAAAATTTTTATTTAAAATTTTTTTAAAAAAAAATTTAGAAAAAAAATAAATAAAAAAGAAAAAAAAATTTTTAAAAAAATTTTATAAGATTTTTAAAATTTTTAAATTTTTTTTTTTGGGGTTTTTTAATTTTTAAAAAAAGGGAAAATGAAAAAATTTTAAAATAATAAATTAAAAAAATTTTAAAATTTTTAAATTTTTTTGTTTTTTTAAAAAATTTTTAAATTTTTTTTTTTTTAATTTTAAAAATTTCCCACTTTTCATTTTTTTCAAAAATTTTTTTTTTAAAATTTTTTCATTTATTTTTTAAATATTTATTTTTTTTTAAATTTTAATAATAAAAAAATTAAAAAAATTAAAAATTTTTTTTAAATTTTATGTTCGTTTAAAAATTTTTATCACACATTTTTTTTTAAAATTTTTTTTTAAATTTTTAAAATTTTTTTATTTTTTTTAAAAATTTTAAAAAAAACCAATTTTTTAAAATTTTTAAACAAAAAAAAATTTTTTTTTAAAATTTGTATTAATTATTTTTTAAAAAATTAATATTTTAATTTATATCAAAAAATTTTAAAACATAGGAATTTAAACCCCCAAAATTTTATTGGACCCTTTTTAAAAAAAGGGTCTTTTAAGATTTTTTTTTTTTACAAATTTTTGAATAGTAAATAAATTTTCAAAAAAATTAAAATTTAAAAACAAAGAATAAAATTTTTTTGAAAATTTAAAATTTTTCAATTTTTTTAAAAATAAAAAAAATTTTGTGAATTTTTGAAATTGAAACATTTTGGATAAATATTATATATTAAAAACCAGTTTCGAGGCGACGAGCGTACCAACATGCGCGCTAACAGTGGTTCTATTTCTATTTTGTTGGTAGCTTTTTTTTTTCGAGACTTAGTGAGCGGTTTAGTTAAACCCTGTTTATTTTTGTGTTCAGTGATGCGCGCGCATTTTTAAAATTTCATTTCTCATCTTTTTTCAAAAACGCCCCTAAACAAGTAGAGGAGAGTAGGGTATTAGGAATAGTCGGGAAATACGGAATCTCAGGTTTTAGTTCTGTTTAGTGCTACTATCTCTCGGAAATAGATGAACTACTTCAAAAGACTCCCATGATGCTCTACTGTGAGAGTTGACCCCCTGTTGCTGTTTTTAAATCTTCGCTAGGGGGAAAGAAATTTTTTTTTGTGCTTCACAAAAATTTTTTTTCAGGTAAGCCTTCAAAAAATTTGGGATAACTATACAAAGTGACTTAAGCTTTAAACAAAAAATTAAAAGTACACCTAAATAGTTTTAGTTTTTTGTTTGAGATTGGTTTTTCAGTGACAGTTTTTGTTCATCAGTTTTTAGGTTTTTCTGTCAAAAATGGCGTGTCGGGTTTAGGGGAAAGTTTTGGTTACCATAAACCCCCACAAAAACAATATTGAAAAAAGGTTTAAAAAAATGAAATTTTCTTTTAATTTTGTTACTTTATATTCTAAACAATATTTATGAAAAAAATCAAAAAATTAAAGTCAGGCAAAAATTAAAAAAAAAAAAGTTTGTCTGTTATAAATTAATTTTTAAACCCCCTGAGGTGTAAATTTTAAAAAATTTTATTGCCATTTTTAAAAAAGGGGGGCCCCACAGACCCAAACCTGCAAGCCCTTGTTTTCTTGTATGTTTTTTTTTCGTTTTTAAATTTAGCCCTCCCTTTTGTTAACTATAAGGGTTTTAAAAACGTCTGATTTTTTTTTTAGATATGGGCCAAAGGAAGGAAAAGATGAGGGAAAGAAGCGAAAACGTTTTGGGGCCCCAACCAGTGATTTGGCTTTTTGAAGCTGTTCGGGAGAAGGGAAAATGGGGTACCTAAAGGGGTCTAAGGAGTTCCAAGGGGTTTCCCCGAGGGTTCTCTCTTCCGGCTTGCCAAAAAACCCCCGTAATGAAAAAAGTCCCCAAAGGGAGCCCCTAACTACTCTAGGCCGTTTAAACCAGTGTTTTCGAAAGAAAAAGAAGATGAGTTACAAAAAGTACTTAGTTGAGATGGAGGCAATGTTTTTATGGACCCAACCAAAAGGGAAGTATGCAATCTTCCCCACCAATTTTCAGTTTTGCAAAAACTTTCCCCCCTCCCTTTAAGGATGAAGCCGCAGGGGGAAAATTGGTTCTATGCTTTCTTGAAAAGGAATCCAAAAATTTCCCGTTCGTAAAAACCCATGGGTAAATCCTTTTCCAGGCCGGGGGGTTTTAAAAAAAACGAATTTATAAGTTTTTTGACCCGATCGACGTTGTTTTCAAAAAGGGACAATATTTCCCCCTTAAAAGGGTTTTTAAAGTAGATGAAACCCGGGTTTTTTGTAGTTCAAAATAAAAAACCCTCGTGTAATAGGTCTGAAAGGGTAGAGGGGGAAAAAGGGTCCCCTTTCAACCGCTGAAAGAGGTTCCCCCTTTTTTCCATAGTTCCTTTTATGAGGCTGGAAAGGGGGCTTCATACCCCCATTAGTATTTTTCCCCGTAAAAAAATGAATAAACAGCGGGCTTAGAGGTCCCCCGCCGGGAAACCCTTTACCTTTCTTGTCCCCAAGTGGTTGGGTCCCAAAAAAAATCTTCACCAAATGGTTTGACATTTCATTGATGTTGAAAAACCCTTCAGCTGTTTCCCCTTGCCCTGCTTTTCCTTGGGGGAATTTTAACCCCCCAAAAATAAAAATTGAGTTATAAACTTAGCTAGAGAAAATCATGTTACGATCATATGTCTGCCTCCCCACTCTTCACTTTTAAAAACCAAACCCCTTGGACAAAACCTTCATGGGTCCCTTAAAAACTCATTATGTGAGGAAGTGAGATCCTTTTTACGGGGAAGTTCAAGGCCCTTGAGTGTTTTTTTTATATGAGGGGGCTTTTTTGGGAGGGAACCCCTTAAAATCAAGTGGGGACTTGCTTTAAGGGTTTTTTAAAGCGTGGCTTTTTTTTGTAATAGAAAGTTTTTGGGGAAAAATGAGGTTTTTTATTGCCCCTTAAACCCCCAGTTCCAAAGGGCCTTTAAACAAGACCTATTGAAAAACCCTCCCCCCCTTCCAATCCAAACAACCCTTTATGATTCCCCTAACCCCTTTTACCCAAAAAATCCCGTTGGTTGTTTCCGTAAAGCCAAAACGACCAATCTTTCCTTCCAAATTTTGATTTTCCCCCACCCCAAAAAAAAAATAAAAAATTAAAGGGAAAAATTTTTTCCTCCTCTATAAAAATGCTCCCATATAAAAAAAAAGGGGGGAAAAAAAGGTTTGGGGAAAAACAACAACGAAAAAGGAAAATAGGTTTAGTTTGCGGTATTAAAAAACCCCCATTAATTTCCCCCTTTTAAAAAGGTTCTGAGATGACAGGAGGAGGGGGGGGGGGGTTTTTTAAAAAGGGGTTTTTTTCAATGTGGGGGGGAGGAGCCCCTGGGGGGGGGAGGGTGGGAGACTTTTTACGGCGGGGACAGGCATTAACCCTTTTTTTTTTTGGTTTTGAGATACGGCAGGCCTGGGGGGAAGGGTTAGCCCTCGATTGGGCGCACGGGGGGGGGGTAAGGGGGGGGGGGGTTGGGGGGAGGGGGATAGAGGAGCCCCGGGGGGGGATTTGGGGGGACAAAAAAAAATTTTTTTTTTGGGCGGGGTTTTTGAAATTTTTACAAAATTTTTGTTTTTGTGGATGGGGATTTTGGGGGGGGGGGGGAGGGGGGGCGCAGAGGACACGGGGTGCGCGGGGGGTGGGGGTGGCTGAGGGGGGGAGCGGGGGGGAAAAGAAGGGGGGAAAGGGGTTTTCTCCCCCTCTCCTTTTGCAAATGCGGGCATTCACGACCCCGAAAATAACCCCGCAAAAAAGGGGTTCAGGTCGTTTCCGGTTTTCGATTGTGGTTTTAGGTGTTGTGTATTTTTCTTTAAAAAGGGAAAAAAATTTAGGTTTGGGGGTCCGGGGGGAGTATTTTCCCTTTTGTCAGCAAAGTTAAAATTTAATAAAAAATTAATAAACCCTGGGGATCCAAAAAACCGCGGGGTTTTTTTTTTTAAAAAAAAAAATACCCCTCTTGGTTTAAACCCCACCTAGTTAAACCCCCCGGGACCCGACAATCATTATTGGGGAGGTGACGCCCTTTAGCATGGCCCAAAGGGGGGATTGAGTGGTCAGCCCCCGGGGTTAAACCCCCAATACGGGAAAAACCTAAGGAACAGGCAAGATCTAAAGCCCCCGGGGGCAACCCCTTTTGTATGGGAAAAAAACCTAAGGGAAAAAGGTAAGATCTAGGTGCCCGGGTTCAATCCCCCGATCCCCGGAAAAAAAATAAGGGGGAAAAGGGTACGATCATGGGGGCCCGGTTAACCCCCATTTTTTAAAATGTAGATCAAAGGAAACTATAAAGTTTTTGGCCAGATTAAAAAAAAAGCCCTTTCAATATAAAGAATCAGTTGAAGATAAACAAATTTACAAAATGAAGTAGGATCGATTGGATACAAGCCCCTTAAAAACTATGAAGTAAGGTCGCGGGTTTTACTTCCTCAAATTTAAAAATTCCCAAATTTCCCGTGGGAGGAAACCAAAACCCCCCCGGGGGAAAATTTTTGGGAAAATTAAAGGGTTTTACCCTTTAATATCTTTCTCTCTCTAAAACCCCCCTGGCGGGGACCCGTTCCATAGGGCCCCGGGGTTTAACCCCCATGGGGAAAAGCCAAAGGGGAAACCGGGTTTAAAAATTAAGGTTCAATCCCCAAAAGGGGTACGATTTTGGGTTTCCCGGTTTTAACCCCCAAAAAGGGAAAAAGCCAAAGGGGAAAGGATCCTCAAAAAAAAATATTATCCCCGCAAATGGGGTTCATTCCCCCTTAAATTTAAAAAAAAATTCCCCCCCGGGGGGGGGACAGCTTAAACCCCCGTGGTCAAAATATGACAAGTATTATTCCCCCCTAAATAAATAGTACGTTTTTAAAAATTTGTAATTTTTAATATCTTTTCTCTCCCCCAAACCCCCGATGGTCAGGGTACTTTCCCTGTCCCTGGGGTTTTAACCCCCGGCACTTTCAAGGGGAAAAAACCCTTTAAGGGGAAAGGTAGTTTTTAATTTTCCCGGGGGGTTTTAAAAACCTGGGTTTTTTACAGGGGGAAAAAACTTAAGGGGAAAAGGGGAAAAATTTTGATGCCCCGAGTTTTTAAAATTTTGATTACAGAAAAAAACTTTGGAAAAGGTTGATTTAGGGGTTCCCCGGGGGAAAAAAGGGTTTGAAAGTTTTTCATTTAAAAAAAATTTCCCCTTTTCCCCCCTTTTTCTCTCCCCTCAAAGTCTTAGTTTTTTTTCGGTACAGTTAAACTAAAATAACTACCAAAATCTACAATATCACCCCAAACCCGTTTTGAAAACTAACAAAAATGAGATTTTTACTTTGTATCCAAACAGGTGTGAATCTAACAATAAAAAAATTACAATCTGCTTCCATGGATGTGAATTTTTGAAAAGCTACAAATCTACTATCATGTCCCCCTTTCAGTTTTGACATTTGCAAAGTCCGATTGCTAATGTATCCAAAAACAGGTTTCATCTAGCAATTTAATACCCGACTAAAAACAAAGTACCCCTACAGTGAGACATTAAAAAAAAAAAAAAACCCCTCTACTAAAAAGTACCCAAAAAAAAGTGGACAACTAGCAAAAAAATACCAGATTATATATGTACCAATACAGTGTGACACAACAATTGTCCGAAAAAACATCCCCACCCCAAACATTTTTACTCTAGAAAAAATAGAGATTCTATTTATGTACCCCAAAACGGTTTACATCTGGGGGAAAAGCTCCCCGTTTAAATATCACCCCCAAAAATTAAAAATTGCAAAAAACTACCGTTTATACCAATTACAAACAGTATCCAAAACAGTGTGACAATAGCAATTACCCAAACTACAAAAGTATCCAAACAGTTGACATCTAACAATAACTCCAAATTTTATCATGTACCCAAAACGTGTTTACATTAGAAAAAGCTCCCCGAATTCTAATCTTAAAAGTGGGTGGGGGACATCTAGAATAGTTCCCCGACTACAAAAGTATCCATTACAATTGAAAATGTAAAAATCCCCGATTACTAAAGTATCCAAAACAGTGTGAAAATCAATAATAGCAGTCTAAATCTTTATCCAAACAGTGTGACAACTAGCTAGCTACCAGATTTTATTTACCCCCTACAGTGTGACAATAGCATAAAATAATCAAAAATCTGTTCCCCCAATTTCAGTTTGACATCTAAAAAAATAAACACCAGATTAAAATATGATCCAATACGTTTTAAAATTAGCAAAAAATAAACCCTTTTTTTCACGCCCCAAAAACCCGTGTGAATATGAATGTACCGTCTAATTTATTACCAATACAGTGTTGGGAAATTTGCAATAATACAGATCAAAAATATGTATCCAAAAAGTGTGGAAATTTAAAAAAAACCAAACCCCACTATAAAATACCCAAAAACAGTGAGCAACTCAATAAACCCAGATTCTTTGTTTTCCAATAAGTGTGCATTAACAATACTACCCGATTCTAAACAGCACCCCAAACCCTTTTTGACATCTAGCAAAAACTAGCAGATTCTATCAGGGCCCCCCCTACGTGTGACATTGGAAAAGTACCGATTACTATCCTACACCAATACGTTTGACATCTGCAAAAACTACCAGATCTTCCCAGTTTATTTTCCCTGTAAATAGTGTGAAACTGCAAAAAAATACCAATTTTCAAAAGTTATCCCAAAACATTTTGAATCAAAAAATAAACCGATTTCTTTCATTTTACCAATTAACCTGTGCATCTCAAAGCAAACCGAAATTTTTTCTTTATCAATATTTTGGAAAATGAAAAATTTTCCGACTAAAATATGATCCATTAAAATGTGACACTTTGTAATAACTACCAAACTTATCAAGTAAACCAAATTTTAGATACGCTATTCGGCGGGGGGGAAAAAATAAATTTTTTTTGGAGGGAAAAAGAGCTAAGGGGAAAGGTACAATCTAGATGTCCGGGGGTTTAATCCCCAGTCAGGAAAACCCACTAATGGAAAGGGGGTATTGATCTAAGGTCCCCAGTTCAATCCTTATTTTATGTGTAATCACAGGAATCAAAAACAAACCCAAACTACTATCTGTATCCAATCAGTGTGAAATTAACAAAAGCTACGATTATATTTAGTACCAAATCGTTTACATTTTGCAAAAAAACAGCCGATTTACTATATGTACCCCCAAAACGTGTGACATTAGCAAACTTTTAATTAATTTTATGACCAAACAGATGCATTGTAATAATCCCCGATCTACTACCCAAATTTTTTTCATGTATCCCAAAAAAGTGTGAAATGAAAAAACTACCCGATTAAAAACAGTATCCAATACGTTTTGAAACTAAAAATAAACCAGATTATACGTCCCCCAATTTCGTGTGACATCTGAAAAAAGTCCCGATTTATATGTTAAGGATTTGGGAAACACAATGTTACCAGATTCAACATGTATCCATTAAAATTTTAACCCCCTAAAAATACCAGATCTACTTTTAGAAACCAAAAAGATACGGGTAAATTTGTGCGGGGGAGAAAAAATTGAATGGTTTTTCGGGGGAAACGGAAATTTTGGGAAAAGGCTACGATCTGTTTTCCCGGGTTCAATCCCCGTAAGGGAAAAAGTTAAAAAGGAAAAGGTATTGATCTTTGAGGCCCCCAGTTCAACCCCCATTCTAAGGTAATACGGGAAAATAAAATAACTACCGATTTTTATCATTATCCAATACAGTGTGACATTAAAAATTTGCAAAAAAAATTATATATGTACCCAATACTTTTGAATCTAAAAACCCCAGATTACTTCAGATCCAATACAGTATAAAAAATTGCAATAATACAGTTACTTTCATTTCCCAAAAACAGTGTGGGCATTTTGAAAAGCTCCCCGTTACTATCATGTATCCAATACGTTGATCTTAAAAAAAAATCCCCAAACAAAAATTTTCCCCCAAAAAGTAGACATCTAAAATAAAACCCCGATTTTTATCAAGTACCCAAAAAAGTTTTGACAACTAGCAAAAACTACCAATTTTATTTTCCCCAAAACGTGTGAATTTTAAAATAGCACCAGATCATTATCTGCATCCAATTTTGTATACCCTCTTCAAAAACTACAGGGTCATTCAGTCCCCCAAAAAAAAGTGTCATCTAGCAAAGACCCTTTACTATCACAACCCCAAAAAGTAACCCTCTAGCAAAAAACCAAAATCATACCAATTACTACATGTTCCCCAAAACAGTGTGACAATAAAAAAACTACCCGATCTACAAACATGCCCCAAAACAGTGTGACATTAACAATAAAATCCCCGGCTACATCATGTACCCCCACCGGTGACCATTGCAAAAGCTCCCCGATTTTTATAGTATCAAAAGGGGGTGGCATCTAGCAATAGTTCCCCGACTACTATATGTTCCAATACGTGTGCCCCCCCAAAATAGTACCGATCTACTACAAGTACCCCAAAATTTTCAGAATAAAACCCTTTAATTTGAGTTACAATCCTTTTTTTCAAACTGTGACAACTGCTAACTCCCCCTTTTAAAAAAATGTATCCAATACAGTGTCACAAATTTAAAATTTAAACCAATCTTTCTATCAGTCCCCCAAAACAGTGTACATTAGCAATAGCTTCCCGATTACTATATGAAAAAAGGGGTGTACACTAGCAATGTTCCGATTAAAACATGTATCCATTCCCCTTGACATATTAACTCCCGATCTCCCATTATACCCAAAACAGTTCCTCATTCAAACGGGGGGAAAAAAATTTAAGGTTTTTTTGGGGGAAACGAGCTAAAGGAACGGTAAAATCTAATGCCCCGGGGAAAACTCGGGTTTTTGTCGTGAACCAGGAAAGATCCAAAAGGAAAAAGGGTATTGATTAAGGTCCCCAGTTAAACCCCCATATCTTGGGGAAAAGGCTACGATCTAGGGGCCCCCGGGGCAACCCCGATACAGGAAACGAATTTAAGGAAAGGCTAAAATTAGGGGTCCGGGGTTAAAACCCCAGATCCCGGAAAAACCCAAAAGGAAAAGGACGCCCCTAGGCCCCAGGTTCCAAACCCTAAAACACGGAAAAAATGGATTTGACAAGTTTTTTCCCCTCTCTCTCTCTTGGGGGGGGAAAACCCGGGTTAAAGGGGGTTTTTCTCGCATCGTGACGTACTTTAAAAACCCCCGGGAAAAAGGGTTTTAAAGGGGCCCCCACGGAAAAATGTATCGCGGGGGGGTTGACCCAGGATGCGGTGCCCCAAAAAATTTTTTAAAAAGCCTAATTATCATAACAGTCAAGGTATTAAAACTTTTAAATTTTTTTGGGGTTAGATTGGTACTTTGTAGGGGTTTTGGAGGTTTTTCTCTCTTTTCCCCCCGGGGGCGGAGATTTTCCCCTTTTTGGGGGCGTAGTCCCCGGGTTTCCCCCCAAAATGTAGCTTTTAGCAATTATCAAAAGGGGGGGAGGGGAAAAAGGGGGGTCTGCCTTTTTTCCCCTTACCTACGAGTCTTCGTTTGGGGGGGGGGGGAAACCGCTTTCCGAATTATATCATCGTGAACCCCCCGATTTTTTTTCCCCATCACCTGACCCCTATTGAGAATGGTTTTTCTTTCATGCTAGGTGGGGTTTTTTAAAAAAGCCTCTGATTCTAACCCCGGGGCGCGCGGGAAAAAGGTTTTGCCCCCGGGAGGGTTTGGGGAGGAATTTTGTTATAAACTTCCCCCCCCCCGTGCTTTCCCCCTTAAAAAGGAAACGCGTGGATGAAAAAATTTTTTAAAATTTTAAATTTAGGGGGTCATCTGCATTCCCCCGGGCCAAAGTGCTTCAGAGCGTGTTTGCATTTTGACCCAGTGCAAGGATATTTTGGGGGGGAAAAAATATCATTTTTTAAAAAAAATAGTTTTTTAATTTTGAAATTTCGAGGAAATAAAATATAAGTTTTTCCCCCTTTAAGTTGGAAAAACCCCTCTGTTTGAAAAGGGGGGAAAAAATAGAGTGGGTTTAAAACCCTATCATGGTATTTTGGAGTGGGGGTTTTATACCCTTTCCGAATCTACTTTTTCCCCCTAATCCCCCTCTGGAACGGTAGGGTAGGTATCGATCTATATCAAAAGGGGGAAAAAGTTAATTTTGGGGGGGAGAAAATGGGGTTCCCATAAGACAAGTAGGGTTTTTTTTTGTTGGCGATTTTGGGTTTTCCTTCCCCGAGAAAGTAAAAAAAAATTTACAACCGAAAAAATGGGGTTCATTACGCTCTTTTTATTTTTTTAACGGAAAAAAAATTTTACACTTAAAAAATGGGGTTTTAAAATTTCCCCGCAGAACCCTTTTTCGATCCCAAATAGGGGAGGAGTTTAAGGGTGTTTTTTTAAACCAAAATTTTAAAAGGGGGTTTAAATTTAAAAATTTTTTAATTTTGGTTAAAAAAAATAATTTTTGGGCTTTGTGTTTTTTTAAAAGGGGGGTAAATTTAAAAATTTTTTAAAAAAAGAATTTTTAAAAAATTAATGAAAAAAAATTTTAAAATTTTATAAACAAAATTTTTTAAAATTCTTTTTAAACCTCCCCATTTAAACCCTTGTTCGAAAAATTAGTTTTAAACAAAAAATTTTTAAAAAAAAAAAATTTTTTTTTTTAAGGTAAATTTTTAAAAACGAAATTTGTTTTAAGGAAAATTGTTTGAAATTTGTTAATTAAATTAGATAATTTTTTAAAAGGGAATTTTAAAGGCTGAATTTTGAATGTAAATTTAAATTTTTTTTTTTTAAAAATTTTTGAACTGTAAAAAATTTTGAAAAGGGTTTTTGACCCTTCCAAATTTGGGAATTTAATTAAAGGATGTTGTTTTTTTAAGGTAATTAAGATCGAATTTTTTCGTCTTAAAATAAAAGTAGAATTTGTTTTTTTTAGAAAAAAATTTTTTTGCTCCCCTTAAACCTCCCTTTAAAAGGGGTTAAGTTTTTTGAAATTTGGTAATTCAATATTTTGGGGAATAAAAAATTTGGAAGGTTTAAAACCACACAGCAAAATTTTCGGTTTTTTCTGGGGAGGGTTGAAGAGATGTATTTAAAAATCTCTTTTTTACATTTCCCCATTTTTAAAAGGGAATTTTTTTAAAGGTTTAATTTTTTTATTCAAAGAAATAATGTTTTTTTTTTTTAAAGGGAAATTTAAGGTCAAAATTTGTTTTTTGGGAAAATTGTTTGAACTTTGGGTTAAAAAAAATATTAGATGAATTTTTAAGGTAAAAAAAGGGTTTAAATTGTAATTTTAATTAACTTTTTTAAATGTATGAATTTTGTAAAAAAATTAATTTAAAAAGGGGGTTTTTTTTTCGTTTGAAAAATTTTTAAGTAATTTAAAGGGTGATGTTTTTTAAAGGGAAATTTAAAGATTGAAATTTGAGTTAACCCCAAAAAATGATAGAACTTTGGCCCGGTTTTTTGAAAAAAAAATTGTTAGCTCCCTCTTTTCCCGGGTTTTTTTTAAAGGTGATTAAGATTTTTTTAAATTTGGGTAATTAATATTCAAATGAAGTAACCCGATTTAGGAAGGTTTAAAACTACACAAGCAGAACTTTTTTTTTTCTTTTAGGTGAGGGTTGAAGAGAGGTTTTAACCAATTTTTTTTTACACCCCCTTTTAAAAAGGGGGTTCATTTTGGTAAATTTGGGGGTTTTTAATTTTTGGTAATTCAAAATTCAAATGAAGTAATTTTTTTTTTTTAAGGAAATTTAAGGGGCAAAAAATTTTTTTTAAAAAGGAAAAATTTTTTTAATTTGCTTTAAATTTAAATTTTGATGAATTTTTTAAAGGGAAAATTTAAAAATTTTTCTTTTTAATGTAATTAAATTTTTTAATGTATGAATTTGTAAAAGAATTTTAAAGGAAAAAGGGGTTAAAATTTGTTTGAACTTTGGGGAATGAATTTTGGTGTTTGTTTTTTTAAAAGGAATTAAAGATTTAACTTTGACGGGGCTAATTTTTTAAGAAAAAAGGGGGGTTTTTTTCGTCGAACTGAAGATTTTTTAAGCTTTTTAAACCTAAAAATTCCCCCAAAAAAATTTTAAATTTTTAAAAGTTTTGAAAATTTTTAAAAAAATTTTTGGAAAAAAAAGGGTTAAGACCCTTGAAATTTGGGGGGAAAGTAAATTTTAAAAAACTTTATGGGTTTTTTAAAGGGAATTTAAAGAACGAATTTTAAATTTCCCAAAACCCAAAAAAGATAGAAATTTTTCTGTGTTTTTGAAAAAAAAATTTTTTGTCCCCCCCTAATCCAGTTTCCCCTTTAAAAAGGGGGTTTTAAAAATTTTTTTAACTTTTTGGGGGAAATTTAAAATTAAAAGGAAATAACTGATTTTTTGGGAAAGGTTTTTTTTTCTCACATGCCGAATTTTGTTTACTAGGGGGTGGTTGAAAAGAAATGTATTTTAACCAAAATTTTTGTTTCATTTTTAAGGTAAATTTTTTTTGGTAATTTTAAAGGGTTTTTTTAACTTTGGCTAAATTTAAAATTTTTTAAAAAGAATAATGTTTTTTTTTTTTAAAGGGAATTAATGGGGAAAAATTTGTTTTTTTAAAAGGGGGGTTGTTTGAACTTTGCTTAATTTTAATTTCAGATGAAAGGGGGTTTATATTTCATTTTAGAAAAAAGTCACTAACTAAGGGAATTTAGCCAATGTAATTAATTTTTCCCGTATGTTTTTTTTTAACCTTTTCCTTTTACAAGGGTAATTAAAATGACTGAACTTTGGTGGGTTTTTTTAAAAAAATTTTTACTCCCCTCTTTAAACCCCTCTTTTTAAAAGGGTTTTAAAATTTTTTTAACCCTTTTGGTAAAAATTAAAAAAAATTTCACAAAAGCCCGGGATTCAAATATGAAAGCTTGAAGTAAAAAAATAGGTTGTGGGGTGAAAATTTTTGGGACTTTATATAGTTTTTTTGTTTTTTCTGAAAAAAAATTTGTAAACCCGTCATAATAACAATTTGCCAAAGAATTTTAAAAAATTGTTTTTATGGTTAACTTTTTTTTTTCTAACTAATAAATGACAAAAAATTCTTGTTTTTATAATTGTAACCCGTTTTTAATAAGCAATTTAGCCAATGTAAATTAAAGCCTGTTTTTTTGGGTTTAATTTACTGTTAAGCTAAAAAAGCTGAACTTTTTCCCGGTTTTTTTTTTTTAAGCTAATAAAAAATGAACCTTTAAACAACCCCCTTTTTAAAATTTTACGGGAAAAAATAATATCTAGTGATGTTTGTTTTTTAGATGAAAATTCTAATTATTTTTAAAACTTAAGTGTTAAGTGGTTGAAAATAAAGATTTTAAAAGTTATTAATAATACCCCCCCTTTTATTAAAACCCCCACCAGGGGGAGTGTGGTCTGGGTAAAGGGGGGGGGGCAAATTTTATGTTGGGGCGGGGTTCAAAACCCCCGTTCCCCCAAACCCCCTTCCCCCCCCAGGGAAACCAGACCCACCGTTAAAAAGTCCAAAGAAGAAAACCCTTTACCGCCCGAGTTATCCAGGTTCGCCCCCCCTCCCCTGATGAATGACCGTGTTTACTTTGGGACAACCCCCTTAAAGGGACACCCCCCCCCCGATGGCGAGGGAGGGGGGGGGTACTGAAAGTGAAAAGGGGTTCCCGGGGGGGGTTTAAACCCCCCCCTTTCATACCCCCCATCCCTCCCTGATACATTTTACCCAGGTTGAAAAGCTTTGGGCCCTTTTTTTTGTGCCCGTTCCTGAAAACAATTTAAAGTTTCTCCCTCCCCTGAATGGCCATTTAGTTTGGTACAATTATCCCGGGAAAAAATTCGAAACCCCCCTATTTTTAATTAAAGAAAAAATTTCACTTTTTTTCCCGAAAAAAAATTTTTGATTTTTACGGTTTTCCCAAAAAAACCCCCCAAAACCTTTAAAAATTTAAGATTGAGATAGGGTAAAATTTACATTTAAAAACCCAAAAAATTCATTTATTAAATTGGTTTTTCCCCCCACCCTGAAACCTGGGGATTTAGGGAGATAGGAATTGGGGGAATGAACCCCCCTTTTGGGGTAATTCAATTTTTAAAAGGGGGGGTTTTCCCTTTTCATATTGTTAAAAGTGCTTTCTCAATCTGATTCTATTCATACTGTTAGATGCTTGTTCCAATCTGTTTACTTCATATTGTTAAGTGCTTATCTTCAATTGATTCTAATTCATATGTTAGAGTGCTTGTTCCAATCTGATCCTACTTCATATTGTAAGGTGCTTATCTTTAATCGGTTCAAATTCATATGTTGAGTGCTTGTACCAATCGTCCTACTCTTTTTGATAGAGTTATCTTCAACTGATTCTACTTCATATTTTTAAAAGTGCTTGTATCCAATCTGATCCTACTTCATATTGTTAGAGTGCTTATCTTCAATCTGGTCCAGACTTCATAATGTTAGAGTGCTTATCTTTAATCTGATCCTACTTCATACTGTTAGAGTGCTTGTCTCCAATCTGATCCTACTTCATATTGTTAGAGTGCTTGTCTCCAATCTGGTCCAGACTTCATACTGTTAAGTGCTTGTCTTCAATCTGGTCCAGACTTCATACTGTTAGAGTGCTTGTCTCTAATCTGATCCTACTTCAACTGTTAGAGTGCTTGTCTCCAATCTGATTCTACTTCATACTGTTATGAGTGCTTGTCTCCAATCTGTTCCTACTTCATAGTGTTAGAGTGCTTATCTTCAATCTGATTCTAATTCATACTGTTAGAGTGCTTGTATCCAATCTGATTCTACTTCATATTGTAAGAGTGCTTATCTTCAATCTGATTCTACTTCATAGTGTTAGAGTGCTTGTATCCAATCTGATCCTACTTCATATTGTAAGAGTGCTTATCATTAATCTGATTCTTCTTCATAGTGTTAGAGTGCTTGTATCCAATCTGTTCCTACATCATATTGATAGAATGCTTATCTTCAATCTGATTCTACTTCATAGTGTTAGAGTGCTTGTATCCAATCTGATCCTACTTCATATTGTTAGAGTGCTTATCTTCAATCTGATTCTACTTCATACTGTTAGAGTGCTTGTCTCCAATCTGGTCCAGACTTCATACTGTTAGAGTGCTTGTCTCCAATCTGTTCCTACTTCATATTGTAAGAGTGCTTGTCTCCAATCTGATTCTACTTCATACTGTTAGAGTGCTTATCTTCAATATGGTCCAGACTTCATACTGTTAGAGTGCTTGTCTCCAATCTGATTCTACTTCATATTGTTAGAGTGCTTGTCTTCAATCTGCTCCAGACTTCATACTGCTATAGTGATTGTCTTCAATCTGGTCCAGACTTCTTACTGTTAGAGTGCTTGTCTCCAATCTGGTCCAGACTTCATACTGTTAGAGTGCTTGTCTTCAATCCGGTCAAGACTTCATACTGTTAGAGTGCTTGTCTCCAATCTGTTCTACTTCATATTGTTAGAGTGCTTATCTTCAATCTGGTCCTGACTTCATAATGTTAGAGTGCTTGTCTCCAATCTGTTCCTACTTCATACTGTTAGAGTGCTTGTCTCCAATCGGGTCCAGACTTCATACTTTAGAGTGCTTGTCTTCAATCTGGTCCAGACTTCATACTGTTAGAGTGCCTGTCTCCAATCTGTTCCTACTTCATAGTGTTAGAGTGCTTGTCTCAATCTATTCCTACTTCATAATGTTAGAGTGCTTGTCTCCAATCTGATCCTACTTCATATTGTTAGAGTGCGTATTTTCAATCTGTTCCTACTTCATATTGTTAGAGAATTAGCTTTAAATGAGGATGTAACAAGGAGATTGGTTAAATACACACTCTTCAACTCCTCACCTAGTAGAATCGTAAAAGTTCTGCATGTGTAGATTTAAACCATTCCTAAATCAGTTACTTCATTTGAATATTGAATTAGCCAATAGGGTGTAATGAGTTGAGCTGGATAGAACTAGCTCAAGATAGGGTTAGGGATGTAATGAGTTGGACTGGATAGAACTATCTCAAGATAAGGATAAAGTGTAATGAGGTGGACTGGATGAACTAGCTCAAGATAGAGCTAGGATGTAATGATGTGGACTGGATAGAACTACCTCAAGATAGAGATAGGGTGTAACTATTCACATTTAACCTGAAAACAAGATTAGGTCTATTCACGTAATTCATGTTGAATAAGTAACTTATATTTAGTATCACTTTTAATAAATAATCTCGAGCAATTGAGTAATTGATATTTCAAAAAAACTATTCACATTTAACCTGAAAACAATTCAATGTTTATTGACTTAGATTAAGTACGGCTATCCTAACACACACACACACACGTATTGTTAGTTAAAACTCATTCAAAGATTATTGATTTAGATTAAGTTCAGTTACCCTACACATACTCACTCACTCACACACGCACACGACCCTGATGTAAACAATTCTTTTAAACTCTTTCAATGATTATTGACTTAGAAGGAATAATACTTGTCATATCCTTGACCATCAGGGTTTGAGGGAGAATATACTTGTCCATGAGCTGCCCTCCGAAGTGAACCCGTATTTGTATGGAGGTAGAGCGGATCGCCAGACCGTGAGGCAACCCTTGGGAATGAACCCGCATTTGCGTGGAGGTAGAGTGGATACTTCAAGACCGTGAGACAACCCTTGGGAATGAACCCGCATTTGCTGGATAGTTCGAGACCGTGAGACGACCTGAACCCGCATTTGCGGAGAGAGAGGTGATCCGCCTGGGAATGAACCCACATTTGCTGGATACTTCGAGACCGTGAGACGACCTGAACCCCATTTGCGGAGAGAGAGAGTGGATCCGCCTGGGAATGAACCCGCATTTGCCGGATACTTCGAGACCGTGGAGACGACCTGAACCCGCATTTGCGTGGAGGTAGAGTGGATCCGCCTGGGAATGAACCCGCATTTGCTGAAGTTGTTTCCGTGAAAGTGCCGAGGATGAACCAGGGACCTATGGAACTGTAGCCTGACCATCAGGGTTTGAGAGAGAGAAAGATATTAAGATGTCATATCCTTAATTCCCATCTTGACCATCAGGGTTCGGCTGTCCTCCCACGTAGGAATGAGAAGGTTTAATTAGAGGAAGTGAACCCGCTATCCTTACTTCATAGTGTTAGAGTGCTTGTATCCAATCTGATCCTACTTTCAATTGTAAGAGTGCTTATCTTCAATCTGATTCTACTTCTATTGTAAGAGTGCTTGTCTTCATCTGGTCCAGACTTCATACTGTTATCCTATGATCTACATTATAGATATGAGGATTGAACCTGGGACCTATGGATCTGTAGCCTGTTCCATTAGGTTGTTTCCTGTGATCTGGGGATTGAACCCAGGACATCTAGATCAGTAGCCTTTCCATTAGGCTATTTCCTATGATCTAGGGATTGAACCCGGACTTCTAGATCAGTAGCCTGTTCCGTTAGGTTGTTTCTGTGATCTAGGGATTCAACCTAGGACTGACCACTCAGATCCCCTCCGGTGGTCGCATGCTCCAAGCGTCACTCTCGCAATAGAGTGTATTGTCAGGTGACCGGGGTTCGAATCTAGGTCGGGTCTACTCAAGAGTGGTATTATGTTTTTTGAAACTAAAAACCTCCGCGGTATTTGTATCCACACGTTTATTGAAGTTTTATGTAGAGGGTCTTAACTTTGCTGTACTAAGGTAGCATACTACCCAGGATCCCAATCCATGATACGTTTTACTACCATTTCGAGAATAGAATACACATACACCTACACCTACACATCGAGACCGTGAGACGACCTGAACCCACATTTGCTGGATACTTCGAGGTCGTGAGATGACCTGCTTTTGCGGAGAGAGAGGGAGAAAACCCTGTTCCCCGTATGCTAGTCTCCCCCGCCCCCCTCTCAGCCATCCCTACCCTCCGCGCATCCCAGTCGTGTCCTCTGCGCTCCCCCTCCCCCTCCCCCAAGTCCTCCAACCCTCTCAATTATGCTAATGAGGAAACACACCATCATGTCTCTCTAACATCACCCCCACCCCCCCCCCCCCGGATCCACACCTCAAAAATCGAGGGCTCCAACCCTTACCCCACATGTCTAGCCTGTCATCTCAGAATCCATAAAAAAACAGGATTAATGGCTGTGCCGCCGTAAATATTGTCTCCACTCTATCCCGCACCCAGGTGCTCCATCCCCTCCATCATGTGCTACAACCCTTCCTACCACCCCATCCTCCTGTCATCTCAGAATCCATTAAAATGGTGATTAATGGGATGTGTTCTCGTATACCGCAAACTGACCTATAAGGAACTCAAAGTTTTGAAAATACAAAAGAGAACAAAAGCTCAAAGACCCCCTGTTAAAAAATTAAACTTCAACCTCTCTTCTAAAGCCAGGCCAAAGGCGACTAATCCAACTAGAGATGACTCCAGCAACGATGAATCTTTCCATTCTGATGTGTCATCTGTAATGGACTACATGCCACCAGGAAAAAAACCGCGACAACAAAGACACTGAGTGCATCTTCTGTGATGGAAAATTCTCCGAAGATTCCAAAGGGGAGATTTGGATTCAGTGTTTAAGCTGCTCTTTGTGGCTCATCTTGACTGTACAGGGCAGAAAAGGCAGATTACGTGTGCGATTTCTGTCTATTTCCATGAAGTACTCATTATATTAAAGTTTGGTTTTTTCAAATTAGAAATAAATAGGTTTCCTGTACTTTAGATGGCTTTTTCATTGTATAAACCTCGTATTCCTTATTACCCGACTATTTCATATTACCCCCGTTTGTTATATTTTTATTTATTTTTATTTTTTATAAACAAGAAAATTAATAATAGTTTTTACCACATGTTAAAATTAACTATAGTTAATTACAGGATGTGTTCATCCTGCTTTGGGGAGTTTTTACTAAGAAACAGAAATTACATACAAAAAATGTAAATGGTATTCCATAATACCCTACTCTCTTCTATAACTTCAAAAACATTATCATTTTACCAATGCTCAATTTTGTACATGCATATCAGATGGCTTGAAATGGTACCTAACTATAAAGTCTTAAGGCCTACCAGCAATGTAATTTATAATAACACACACTAAGGACTGATATTAGACACATTCAAAATTGTATAATTTATTACATTTTATAATATCTTACAGATTAGTATAATATAATCATAGAATTAGTATTATTGCCCATTTAGACAATCCAGAACTATGTAATACTTACTGAACTAGAGATCAGGAATGCGAATTTTTAATGTAATATATCAGCAATTGTCTAACGATGCTGTGGAACCAATTTGGATATCGTCCTTTCCTTTGCATGTGACTAGAATTTACCTGTGTGCCACGTTCCGAGCATGTGACTAGAATTTACCTGTGTGCCACGTTCCGAGCATGCCACACACTACTACATAGAGAGATCTGTTTTATTTAAATGTCTTTATTTAATTTGATTAAGTTAACATGTAACACCTTGTCTTGCTAGCTACTTAATCTAATGAGATATTTGTGATTAATAGCAAACATTTTTCTACAACTTTGAGTCAACCAAGGTACTTAATTACTTTGTCACTGGTGAAAACGTGGGAAGTATTGAGTTTAGGTAACTTTTGATCTAGGAGGATAAACTTCAAATACACGCACATTGGCTTTTGTGCCCAAGATCATTATTAATTTAATATATCTCTATCCAGAGTTAGCAAAACTCGCCTAAAATCTATTTTATTATATTTGTCACTAATAAAATTATTTACTTGGATTTTTTTATTTTTGTTTTGATTGTGTATCTAATTTTCCTTTGGGATAGTGTACCAGGGTGCCCAGCACCTTGTGCGCAAAGCTGAAATAAGATGGGAAACTTGATGATAATGATGATGATGATAATAATGATGATGAAGATTACACTAACAAAGATTCTGAGAATTGAATAAGACTAAAATTAAATACAACTATTTGAAACTTTATTTTGCAACTTTTTAACAACTCACCCAAATCACAGAAAGACTTTATGAGGCCTATTGACGAAAAATGTGTTTTTACATGTGGTACTACAAACATCTATTTTTTATTGATTACTACTCTTCAAAGTTTTAATTTATTTATTCATGAAAGGATAAGTTAAGTTATTGGTAAATACAGACATTGAATAATTTTTATATTAGTTTTAATAGATTCTATGTATCCTTGGTGTTTTTAGCGCCACATCTTTTCTACCGTTCGGGGCATATGCTTATGTATTTTGGGCCTAATTATGCTAATGAGTTAGGGATTAGGGAGGTTGAATTTAGAGGAAGTGCACTCCCATTTTGTCTGGAGGGAGATTGGAAAACCATTCTCATTGCACCCGACCGGATTCAAACTACAATCTTCCCGTCCTCCCGTAGGCCAGTCTAACACGAGTGACGCCTGAGGTGGTTGTATCCTTGTTAGTGGAATGATACTGTTAAATTATTTGTTGTTTTATATCAAAAATATAGGGGCTTATTTGAACAATTTTTTGCGTACCATCTGCTTTTTATCCTTAAAAATTTGGATTTTGCTCTTTCCATTCCACACTTTGGCATTTAATCATATTTTTGTTTATTATTTTTATTTCATGTTTATACTAATTGATCTTCATTTGTTTTGTTTTTAGTGAGAAAGATGAAAGGCTTATTAGGCAGAGTCAATGTGTCTCGAGCAAGCAACCTAACACCAAAAGCTCACTATATTTACAGTGTGGCCACTCAGCTACAAAACAAAAAAAACTCGGTTATCTAGAATTATTATTATTATTATTATTATTATTATTAGCACCGCGTCTTACTACCCGTTCGGGTTATACGCACTTACGCTAATGTTAATGGTAGGGTGATTGTGAGATGGAAATGAAGGACCTACAGTTTAACGTGGAATCCGAACCACGGTGGAGACCTGGCATTCCCCACATTCACAAGAATTCTTGTCATAGGTGAAGGAAGGGTTTGGTAATCAGATAAATTTGTGCTGGTTATCTAGAAGATGTTTGTCATTCAAACAAATATTAACAGCAGCCCAGAAATGTGTGGACACAGTAAAGTTTGGAAAATTCATTTCAAAATTAAATTCAACAACCCGGACATTTATAGAATCTCAAATAATAAATCAAAACAAGCATCCTAAAGGAGATAACATTTTAAGTTTATCACATTGAGTTGTTATAGAAAATTGATTGTGATGGTCGTGTTTTGCCGATGTTAAAATTAGCTGATCGGCAAATAATGAAGTTTTAAGGCCCTGCCTACCCATAAATGCACGGTTCTAAACAAAAGAATTTAGAACAAAATATATTTAATAATTCAACCTTGTTGTTTTTTATTTATTTTAGTAACATATCTGGGCATCTTTCATAATTCTTATGGAATTTTCAAACCATGCTAAAAATAGTTATTGAAATAATTTCATTAAAATGTTTCCATTTCAATGCATTTTAAATGGGATAACAAAAATTATTAATGGATTTATTTATTTTCTTTGTACAATTAAGCTAGAGTGTTTGTTTATAACATTCTATTTAATGAATAATTTATTTTTCTTTTTAGAAATATTTTTTAATTTGGGTTAGCTTCAATAATCACGACGATATTGAGCTCTAACGACTCCCAAGTCGACTCTCTAGTCAAAATACATGGTTTTAAATACAACTTTTCCTTCTGCAACTAGTTGTCTTAGCTGATAATAGGTGCCGTTAGTATGATCATTACCCATTTACAAGCTAGTATCATTTTGCAAGCGTTGGCTAACCTGCTGTATCGGAATGCAGGCGGCAATGGAGGGTTAAACTAATCTCTGTGACCTTCTTGAGTCAAAGAAACATTAATACCATGTACGTTAGGATAAGAAGGGCCAATGTCCAATTATGAAAATTTGCGTAATTAAATATAAACAATTAAACATCTTAATATATTCAGTAACTAAAATACTCACAAAGTCTTCCTGCTGTGTGAATAAATATACTTGGTCCCTACTTACTTCAATGAGAGTATTACTCTAGTGATACATTATTTTCAAAGAAAAAACCACACGCTTCTCCATATACAAAGTTTTATGACATTAGCCCTTATTTAACTGAGGCAGTAAAACATGTAAAATTCTTCACTCTTATCTTATATTCTTTCTTGAGTTTTCTCATTCTTTAGCACTACACGTTGTAATAATAAGTGTTAATATTTAAAGTAAATGAAAACTACTGTAAATTGAATTTTTAATCCACTATTATAATAAATGAAAATAAACATTTCCTGCTCATATCAAACATAGTTATTTTAAATAAAGTTTGGTCTAAATGTAATTTGGAGACGTTCTCAGTATAATTTTATATACTAGTTTTTATTTTACTGTCTAGGATTTGACTCTCATTGGACTTTGGAATAAGTTAATTTTCAAAAAGTTAATGAACGAAGTTTTGGTAGTCAAGATGTGAAAATGTTAATTTTATTTTATTAGCGTGTTAAATGTGATTACTTTTAATTTGAACCTGTTGCATTCTCGCAGTTTGTGCGCTCGTTTTGGAAGAAATGTATCGAATCCCGAACAATAAGTACCCACGGTGATTACTTTTTATATAATTAACAATATGTGACCTTTTTGCTTTCGAACAAAATCCAATGGATTGTATAAATTTTGAGGTGGAGAAGTATTTACAAAATATTATTTTATATCCTTGTGAATAACAAGTTTGTTAAGAAAGGGCGCACAAAGAAAATCAAAGATATAATTGATTATTTAACTTCTTGTAGTAAAGGGTAAGTTTTTTTTTAATGGTATGCATATTACTGGCGCTTAGGCTATCTGTATCTACTAATTTAAGTACAATGGATGAGCAGCGATACTATTTTATTCACTGTAGAAATAATATCAAAATTAAGATACAAATAAATACTTCTATATAACAATGCAGCGATTATTCTGATATTTCAAGTACTTTTTTTTTAAGAAAAGCTCTTAGCTGAAAGTAAATGTTACTAACACTCTGTAACGCACTTATTGTATGTTCAAAATCTCTTGTGCCTTGGCCGAGTTCGTATCACGCTAGTACTAAGTAATTTCAACCTAACAGGGAATCGAACTAGTCAAGTTATTGAGCTGATTAATTTACGCACTCAGTGCTCAGTCATAGCACTTTAGCAATATTGACCACGACATGAAGCCGATGATAAGTAAATATATATTTAAAACCATTAGAGTTAATGAACTTTTGTGTTCCCTATGCCATAAAGTAAGTAAGTAAGTATTTGATACCCGACCGCCTCTGTTGTATATTGGTCAGATTTACTGGCTTCAGATACTGAAGTCCCAAGTTCGATCCCCAGTGCCCCTAATTCTGTCTGTGAAGCAGTGGGTCTGAAACGGAACCAAAATCAACCTCGTGAGGACAAATGAGGAGATAATTGAATGAATAAGTAGCGCTTCAGTCTAGAAAACTGAGATAGAAGTCTGGAGGGCTCGTTGTGCTAACCATATGGCACCCTCAGCTTGAAAATGTTGGCCCTATCTTTGCCAACATACGGCAGCCTCTCGATTGGTATAGCCTGCTTGCAGGCTGACACCATGGAGATATTACTCAAGTTAAACTCTAACAATAGGATAAAAAATTATTCCCAAAAACATTTATTTCTGGAAAATTGTGTAAATCCTATAGATGTTTGAAAACTGTAAACACCGTATTAAATAACAGATACCCACTTCAGTGGCTGAGTGGTCTAAGGTGTCACTAGTGTTAAATGGGCCTGCTGATTGCGGAGCACTTGGGGTGCAAATCCTGGTCGAGTCTATTGAGGGTAGTTTTTCCTAAATTGTTTCCCCATCTTCCAAAATAAAAATGCTGGTAGATAACCTCTCAAATGCTTCTTTCCTCATTACCACCCAATTAGATTATCATATATGCGTATAACATGAACAGGTAGTATGACGTGGTGATATCAGTAATAAAAATAACAGATATATTTATTGTCAAAATTGTTATAGTCTTCGAAATGAAACTGCTTTTAAAATATGTTATTGCCTCCTTAGCCTTTAAATTTTAAAAATTAGCCAAAGCACAGTGGCCAAATTTAGCACATTAAATTTTAGTTATTTTTTATTTTACCTGCTTACTAATAAACTCAAATAAATGGTACGACAAAATCGTAAGCTACATACTCACTCATAAAGGTTATTTATTATAGTTAGTGACAAAATCTTCAAAAATAAGTTCTCTAATTTTACCTTAAATAAATTTTTCTCTGATAAATAAGTGTACATTATTATTTATCACTACCCTCACCAGATATTTATTTGAAAAAATTTCAATAGTGGTACAACAGCATTAACCTGGAGTCACGTGACACTTTGATATGCTAATTACTCAAAATGGGTACGGGTACAAAACTTTCTCTTTGTGGTACAAAACGGTACAGAACTAGTACAAAACTTTGGCATAAAAAAGTTCAAAAGTGGTACAACAGCATTAACCTGGAGACACCACTTTGATATGCTAATTACTCAAAATGGGTACGGGTACAAAACTTATTTGTGTTACAAAACGGTACAAAACTATTACAAAACTTTGGCATCAAAAAAAGTTCAAAATCAAAAGGGGTACAACCGCATTTACCTGGAGTACGTGGAGTACTCACTTTGATATGCTAATTACTCAAAACGGGTACGGGTACAATACTTTTTCTTTCTGGTACAAAACGGTACAAAATTAGTACAAAACTTTGGCATCAAAAAAAGTTCAAAATTAAAAAGTAGTAAAACAGCATTAACCTTGAGTCACCACTTTGATATGCTAATTACTCAAAATGGGTACGGATACAAAACTTTGGCATCAAAAAAAGTTCAAAATTCAAAAGTGGTACAACTGCATTAACCTAGAGTCACCACTTTGATATGCTAATTACTCAAAACGGGTACGGGTACAAAATGGTACAAAACTAGTACTAAACTTTGGCATCAAAAGGTTCTAAATTCAAAAGTGGTACTACAGGTTAGTGGACGTCTAGCTGACTTGAATGAATAAGCTAATTTTTCTGCTCGAGAGTGTGATTGTATCTTGACGTTATGTCTCCCCACGTTTAGTCAAACTTGGTCGCCTACACACTTTACGGTCCGGCACTACACTTCTTATCTCTCTCAATTCTTGGAAAAAAGTTTGCTTGCTGCCTTACTGATTACCGTTCGTGGTCTCCGGTCTCCCAATTGTTTAAACAAACCAGTAGTTCTGCCAACCTGATGGCTGGAATCCACCAGTTTGTATAACGTTAGCAACGCCATCTATTTTAGAGCTGAAAGCTCAATACGCCGCCAGGGAGGGTAGGCAGGGCCTTAATGTTTGTTATTTGCCATAATGTTAAATAATGTTGTAATGGACACAGCTCCTTGAAGTAACTGCCATTGACTTTTAAAATATTATTTATGATCGTTTCAAGAGCTGAAGAAGGTCTTTCATACTGAAAGCCTGTGTAAACAGTTTTTTGTAAAGTGTGTGTAAATATGTCCATATATTAAATCAATCAAATCAGCATCATTAGTAATTTATATATATATATATATATATATATATATATATATATATATATATATATATATATAGAGAGAGAGAGAGAGAGAGAGATATTATAAATATGTAAATCATTGTTAGTTAATGTAAGTTGTTGTTTGCTAATGCCCCGTATCTTGGATTCCTTCCATTCTCCGTCTAGTGTCCCAATAGTAATTTGTTAGTTGGGTTGGTATATCATCCTGTGTTCTGGTTATTGCTCGGCACTGATGCAAGTGGTCTCCATTCATGATAGTATCTATCTGGTAATTTACACGAGGTGCATTGGGGCGAGGTATACATGTTAAGTCTATGCAGCTAAACAATTATGTCCATCGGAACAGAGCTACAACTTTTCTTCGTCGGGAGTCGGGAATCAGATTATTACTGAAATACTGGTTAATATAATTGTTTTGAAGCCATTTACTAAGACATATCTGAATTCAAAAGAATAATTTATGTACTATATCTCATATGCTATGTGTATATCCCTCATGTAACAAATGGAAGAAAAAAAATAGGTATATGAAAGCAAAAATGTTAATATGCAGCTTTATCCTTCCCTTTTGTATGGGATTTTTTTTACAAATGCTAATTACATGCTAAACGTTCTGTATGGTTACGGTAGGCTAGATAAATGGCAGATTTATTTTGTCTCATGCGTAATGCGATTTTTTTAAACATCAGCTAACTCAAAATAAATTCCTAAAAATTGTTTAGACTTCTAGGGAGTGTACAAAACCTATTTAAAGGAAAAATCGTTCCACAAAATAAAATTGCCAACCTTTAGAAAATAAAAATGATAATATGTTAAACTATCTCATACATAATCATGAAATTGCCCTAAAGGAGAAATAGTGTATTCATTATTTAAATATTTTAAGTCGCCCGTTTAAAAACATTTTTTTAAACAATCTAGCTTCTGGACTTTCAAACATTTGGTCTAATATAAAGTAATTATTTTCAAAGCTATTTAGAAAAGAAGCTTATAATTTTGCTCGTGGCCTACTGTCTTTGTACATTTAACTTGGTTTAGTTACTATTTATCTGTAACAAAAAAAAACTGATTCGAGGAGGTTATACATAAGGATTCTCCTTGGGTGGAACTTTTATGAAATACAGAGTTTTTCCTTCTTTTTTGTGTGTGTCATGGGTGAAATCTTCTTTAACGAATACCTCTGAATAGCTCTTACTGCGAAACAATCTCCCAATAACGGACATTGACACTTAGGCGCATATTTATGCAAAAAATCCCTAAACAGCATACGTAGATTAAAAACGCAAGTTTAGGACGTTTTGATTAAAGAAGATTGGTTTTATGACTTTGCGGTGCTCAGGAGTTAAGTAAAGTTGTGGATTGTGGAGTTCGTTTTATATAAATTTGGATCTGAAAGTTTTTTAAGTATAAAGTTAAAATAGTGTTACTCGCTTCGGTGGTCGAGTGGTCTAACGCACTACTCTCGTGTTAGACTGGCCTAAATACTGAGTATGGGGAGATTGTGTTTTGGACCCGGTCGGGTGCATTGAGGGTGGTTTTTCCTTTTCAGCTTTACCTCGACACAAATGCGGGTGCACTTCCTCTCAGATCAACCTTCCTCATCCCTATCACATTAGAGTAATTAGAAGATAAGTGTATAACCCTAACGGGTAGTAAGACGCAGTGCTAATAAAATATATAGGGTTTACATGGGTGATCCACTGGTAATGGTATATATGTCATCCCAATTAATAATTTTAAATATTTATGAAATATGGAATCGAATATAATTGTCAATTGGCTGCAATTATGCCAACTACCGAGTCGCAGGTGGCTGCGTTGTCTGATGGCTGTGATCTTATATAATCACATGTTTATAAGCTTACGACTTCCGCACGTCCATCATAGACTCTGCCTTAAAATATGAGTGAAGAATGAGCATGGGCACGGGACGAATCCTGGATAGCTCAGTGGTAAGAGCATTGGCGTACTAAGCCGAAGGTCCCGGTTCGATTCCCGTGTCAAGGTGTCATTTTTCAATATTTAGAATATGATATCTAAGAGGTGCTATCCTCACTAAAATGCATAGAAGATAGCTTCGGCTATCTGATTCATAAATATAATAGTTGTAAATTTCGTGCTTACCTTTTTTATGTTAATTAGTCGCAGGATCAAGGCGCTTATATCGCTAGTCGATATGTATTTTGTTCCTGGGTAATGATCGATTATAAACCTTTGGGTGTTATCGATATTTTGTCTTTGAATATATTATCGATCTTGAAAGTTGTTACTATTCTGATATTTGTTTTCTTTTTGTTGGATAAAACTTAAAACATGATCGTGGGAACATTAAAATTATTTAACGTAAATAAACGATCTGTTTATCAAAGAACGTCCCAGTATTAACTTAGAACTATTTATTATTTTTACCAAATATTGTGGAATTGCATTAAGAAATGTAAATAATTGGATAGAATTAAGGGTAAATAGTATATGGCTTGTTTAGGGGACCACTTGGGCAAAAAAAATAATTAAAAAAATCTTTTTTATTATTGATTATGATTATATGGAATGTCCCCTTTAAATTGGTATATAAATTATTACTATATCATAATGATAAGTGCCTGAAAAAAACTTCTAACCTAGGTCCCAAAGAAATGTTGACCTTATTCTGATTTTTCTAGCTATCTAGTATACTCTCATATTTTATAGCATAACAATAATTCTTACATTATTCTGGGATTTTTATTTTATGTTGGCTAACCTGTTACATCCTATTTACAGTTTATAGCTCCATACGAGCTGTTTTTTGTGGTTATAATCTTTGTTGTGGTCTGCTTTTACTTTGCTTTAGTGCATGGATTGGTTTTTTAATTAATTATACATTTTATAAAGTGAATTATTGATTTACCAAAATGCCAAGAAGTTAGCGGATTATTAGGAAACGAAAGTTTCATGGGAATAGGTTTATACCAAAAGAAATAGTATATACTCCAGAGTTTGAACAAGTTTCTGGATCTAGATCTAGGCCTAATCTTGAAGTGTCTTGTAGTCCCAGGCCTATCTCTTCTTCTTTTCAACATAAAGTAAGTTCATCTCTATTATTATATGACCAAGAAGAAGATTTTGAATACAGCATCATTGATTTTAAAAGGTTAGAGGCAACATTAGACAGTGTTGCAGTATGCAAAATTTGTCACTGCAGTTTAAAAATAAATAAGAAACAAATAGCTGGATTGGCTTGTCAGGTAATTTTGCAATGTGTCTCTTGCAACCACAATGCTTTTACTAATAACTGTGAGGAGATAGAAATTAAAGAAAATGACTCACTAAAAAAAAACTACATGATTTAAATATTAGGCTGGTGTACGCACTTCGAGCTATCGGGAAAAGCAGAGCGGCGGACGAGAAACTTTGCGGGATTATGAATATTAGCCCTTCAGTAAACCTGTATCATGCTTATGAACAATTTTTAGCTTCTAAATCAGAATCTGTTGCCAAACAATCTATGAATAAAGCTGTTGATGAAGCAATTTTCAAAAATAACGGGTGTAGAGATTTATCGGTCGCTATAGACGGGTCGTGGCAGAAGCGTGGTCATACGTCTCTACATGGAATTGTATCTGCCACGTCCCTGGACACAGGAAAGGTTTTGGATATAGAAATACTTTATAAATTTTTCACATGTAGCGGTAAATTAAATAACATCAATGAACAAGAATGCTCTGCAAACTTTTATGGATCAAATGGGGCTATGGAGGTAGCCGGAGCGGTGAAGATATTTGAACGATCCCTGCCAACCCACAATGCACGGTACATTGAGTATTTAGGAGATGGTGACACCATGTAGCATCCTCAAGGGGAGGATGCCCAAATAATACAAAAAAATACAAAAAGGGGGAACAACAACAGAAGTGAATGCTATGGAGTTCAAGACTTTGAATGTTATACTCAAAACATTCAAATACTGAAGCTCGCAACTCTCACACCTGTTGCTGAGCTATCGAAATGGATCGTCTACCTCAGGAAAAGTTAGAGACTGCAACCTGCCTACCATTCACAATAAACAATAGATATATATTTTACGTAGTACCTTGGGTATGATGGGATATATATATAATAAGAATTAGTATAAGTCAAAGTTAGTCGATATTTATTAGCTATAGCTCAATTAGATGTTTAACAGTTCCATTAAATATATACATTGTTGTTGTTGCGATGTATAAAGAAAATAGATTAAATTCATAAACAACTATGAATTGAAGTCAAAGCTAAAGAGTCTGAGGTTAAATATTCATCAGATTACTTAAATGTTAACTTAAGATGTCGCCCATAAGAAATGGCGCATAGAAAATAACAACATGATAATTTGAATTCCATCATTAAATATTAATCCTTTAAAAATGGCACCTAGTAAATGACAACAAGACAATCTAATTTGAAATATAATATATTCGTCCATTAGGAATGGCACATAGCGTATGACAATAAGATATGTTAAATTCAAATACTAAATATTCGCCCATTAAAACGGGACATAGCAAATGGCAACAAGATAAACTAAGTTCAAATATCAAATAGTTCTCGTGAACATTAATTTAAATAATACAGTACATAATCGATACAATCGATTATTTGTGACTACTGGCGATAAGTCGCCCTGACCTTGCAATGAAGTGATCTCTAAAAAAAATAAACTATGTTCCTAACTGTCAGATTAATTTTAAAGTTATTTGAAATTTAAGCCAAAATTGAATTTTAAAAAGATTTACATTAAAAAAAAAGTTTAATTTACCGAAAATGGATTTAGTTCTTACATTTTACGTAGCTGAAAGCCGGAGCTTATCCTATCCCTGATATGACTCAGGCCCAATTGTAAAGTTCGTAGCCACAGGCACCAGAATATATACCCTAAAGCACAGAAGATGGGAAGATGGAAAAAAAGGGGGGAATAACATTCGAGAATAAACAAGGAACACAAGAAAGCGCATGTTGATTCGCTTCGAGAGAGGCCGTGGCGTTCGGGAATCTTCTCGGAGGGGATCTCTTTACTGCGCAAGTCCATTCAACCCAAGGCGTTGGCTTGAACTTGCCATTCAGTCTTCACAGTCAGTATTCAATTTTCCCGGTTCGGTGAAGGTGCGTTAGGTGGTTTTGTGTCGTTCTTCCACGCAGCCCCAGTCAACAAGCAAACAGGTTAAGTCTTGACTATTTATGTTTGTTTCGTGTCTATCATAAAACATCCGATGCTACAACCAAAGTATATATGGAAGCGTGTGAAAGTAAACCATATGGATCTGAAGTGGAAATTTTAAAAAATCAGTGTATAGGCCATATACAGAAAAGGATGGGACAAGATTAAGTACTCTTAAATCCAAGACTAAAAACTTCCTGATGGTACTCTACTTGGCGGAAGAAATCGACTAACTGATGCTGCAATCCTAAAACTACAAGCCTTCTATGGATTAGCTATTAGGAGGAATACTAAACCTGTAAAAGATATAAAAGCAGGCATAGGGGCCGAATACTTCCACGCCTTGTCATCGAACGAAACGCCACAACATGCCTTGTGCCCAAGCGACGAAACAACTTGGTGCAAGTTCAACCTAGCAAAGCTTGAAAATAAGAATTATGATCACACAGCACACTTTCATTTACCTTATAATGTAATGAGCTTCATCAAACCCATCTTTCAAGACCTTGCAAAGCCAGAATTACTGGAAAAATGTGTTCATGGCAAAACCCAGAATGTAAATGAATCCCTAAATAATGTCATTTGGACCTATGTTAAAAAAAACTTTTGTTAGACTGAATACCTTGAAATTTGGGGTTTATGAGGCAGTGACAACATTCAATGATGGCCACATTGGTAAATGGATGATATTCAAGGAAATTGGACTGAGGCCTGGAAAACACCTTATGAAAGCGATGAAGGTGCTGGATAGGCGGCGGATAGCGGAGGCTGAAAAAGCTCAAAAAGAGCTGGATAAGAAGATTAGAAGACATAAACATTTGTTAAAAAGAAGACTAGAAGATCATTTTGAGGAAGAAGAAGGCCAAGAGCCATCATATGCAGCAGGAATGTACTAGAAAGTAATAACTAATTTGCATGCACTATTTTAGTTTTTCTTCATTTACCGAAAATAATTTTTTTTTCAACTTTATGTTCCTTTTTCTTAGGAATTATAAGACAGGCAACCTTGAAATATGTTATGCTTGTAAAACTAATGGCTCTGTATAGCTGGAACTAAAATAATTCAAATATCTTGAAAAATGTTAAATACAAAAAATAAAAAAGATGTAAAGAAATAAATCTTTTAAAGGGTTAAAAAAATTATATATATAACAAATTTAAGTACACTAAAACTTTTAGTTCTGCTTATGTAAAAAGGGGTATTCTATTAATAGGAAAAAACCCCAAATCGATATCTTTAACAGTTCCTGAGAAAAAGGTAAAAAACGTTAACATGGTCGGGTATAGGCCCAAGTGGTCCCCTTAAGCGTTTATTGTTTTATATTCTGGGTGGGTGTGGGAAATACACTCTTGGTAATTAACTATTTAATGATAACTTAGTTGATGATAAGCTTTCTCTAGTAACTCAATGAACTCAAGTTAAATGATTGATGGTTTCTATTATGTAAATTTTGTAATTTGGTTAATAATACTCGAACATTTTTAAGAACGTCTCAGATATTTTGTGAATATCATTTTTATCATACTTTTTACATATTTTCTCACAATATTGAATGTTTGTCAAATAAATACCAACTTGAGACGATTCTGCTCTAATTCATATTAGTGTTCCACCATACCCTAGGTATATTTTTAGTTATGTTATATGTTAGTTCTCTTATGGTAAACTTAATTCTGTGGCAATTTTCCTTTTTAACTAACTCTTGAGGTAGACCGTTCCTATATTTAATTCCGCAACTGGTGGGAGTTGCGAGGTCTGGTTTTCGAATGTTTGTCCTAAAATATTCAAAGCGCAGAACTCCAAGCACTCGCTCCTATTGTCCTTTTTTTTGATCTTATTTGATTTTGTTGTTTTTTGGACCTCCTGCTTTTCTTATATTTAGTTAGGGATGGTTCACGCAGACTAGTAGAATAACACGGGTGATCATCCCGACTGGAGGGGCTAAGGAACCGTGGACCAGTAGAATAACACGGGTGATCATCCCGACTGGAGGGACTAAGGAACCGTGGACCAGTAGAATAACACGGGTGATCATCCCGACTGGAGGGACTAAGGAACCGTGGACCAGTAGAATAACACGGGTGATCGTCCCGACTGGAGTGACTAAGGTACTGTGGACCAGTAGAATAACACGGGTGATCGTCCTGACTGGAGGGGCTAAGGTACCGTGGACCAGTAGAATAACACGGGTGATCATCCCGACTGGAGGGACTAAGGAACCGTGGACCAGTAGAATAACACGGGTGATCATCCCGACTGGAGGGACTAAGGAACCGTGGACCAGTAGAATAACACGGGTGATCATCCCGACTGGAGGGACTAAGGAACCGTGGACCAGTAGAATAACACGGGTGATCATCCCGACTGGAGGGACTAAGGAACCGTGGACCAGTAGAATAACACGGGTGATCATCCCGACTGGAGGGACTAAGGAACCGTGGACCAGTAGAATAACACGGGTGATCATCCCGACTGGAGGGACTAAGGAACCGTGGACCAGTAGAATAACACGGGTGATCATCCCGACTGGAGGGACTAAGGAACCGTGGACCAGTAGAATAACACGGGTGATCATCCCGACTGGAGGGACTAAGGAACCGTGGACCAGTAGAATAACACGGGTGATCATCCCGACTGGAGGGACTAAGGAACCGTGGACCAGTAGAATAACACGGGTGATCATCCCGACTGGAGGGACTAAGGAACCGTGGACCAGTAGAATAACACGGGTGATCATCCCGACTGGAGGGACTAAGGAACCGTGGACCAGTAGAATAACACGGGTGATCATCCCGACTGGAGGACTAAGGAACCGTGGACCAGTAGAATAACACGGGTGATCATCCCGACTGGAGGGACTAAGGTACCGTGGACCAGTAGAATAACACGGGTGATCATCCCGACTGGAGGGACTAAGGAACCGTGGACCAGTAGAATAACACGGGTGATCATCCCGACTGGAGGGACTAAGGAACCGTGGACCAGTAGAATAACACGGGTGATCATCCCGACTGGAGGGACTAAGGAGCCGTGGACCAGTAGAATAACACGGGTGATCATCCCGACTGGAGGGACTAAGGAACCGTGGACCAGTAGAATAACACGGGTGATCGTCCCGACTGGAGTGACTAAGGTACCGTGGACCATAGAATAACACGGGTGATCGTCCTGACTGGAGGGGCTAAGGTACCGTGGACCAGTAGAATAACACGGGTGATCATCCCGACTGGAGGGACTAAGGAACCGTGGACCAGTAGAATAACACGGTGATCATCCCGACTGGAGGGGCTAAGGAACCGTGGACCAGTAGAATAACACGGGTGATCATCCGACTGGAGGGACTAAGGAACCGTGGACCAGTAGAATAACACGGGTGATCATCCCGACTGGAGGGACTAAGGAACCGTGGACCAGTAGAATAACACGGGTGATCATCCCGACTGGAGGGACTAAGGAACCGTGGACCAGTAGAATAACACGGGTGATCATCCCGACTGGAGGGACTAAGGAACCGTGGACCAGTAGAATAACACGGGTGATCACCCCGACTGGAGGGGCTAAGGAACCGTGGACCAGTAGAATAACACGGGTGATCATCCCGACTGGAGGGGCTAAGGAACCGTGGACCAGTAGAATAACACGGGCGATCATCCCGACTGGAGGGACTAAGGAACCGTGGACCAGTAGAATAACACAGGTGATCGTCCTGACTGGAGGGGCTAAGTTACCGCGGACCGTAAGTCACACGCAGACAACGAAACCTTTTTCATCTGTAACCGCAAAGTTATCACGGTCGTTGTAAGCTAGCCAGATCACTGTCAAAGATTGTAAATCATTATGAGTCTGTGTTGGACATTTTTAATGCTTTTGTTTTCTCGGCGATTTAATATAATAAATTATATTTTTTCTAACATTCATGCTACTCTCGTGTTTTCAATCAAGGATAAATACCAGAGTGCTGCTTCCCACACAACCTAGTGTCCGATACCGGGAACTTTTTCTTATGTGTTCCTGCAAAATATCTTGGCTTCCAATAATGACGAGTATCAGGGAAGTTTAATATTGCGAATCAGCGTACGAATAGTCCGTATAAGGGCATATTGTAACGTACAGTTGACAGGTTTAATTTATTGTGGGTTCATTCATTTAAGGTTAAATTTATTGTACTTAAGGAGCTATATAATTCAAGAAATTAAGAGTAAATACAGTTAAATATTTTAGTGCCCGTTGTTCGAGCTTTTATGTAATTACTATAGTATTATAAAGGTGAAAAGTCTCTAAGCTAATGTGTGACTATTTGGACATCAGCTCAATAAGGGAAGAGAAAGAAGAAAACAAACTAATAATATGAATTATAAGCCCTTTTTACTTTGTGTTTCCGATACATGTGAGCATGTGTTAGTTTCTGTGCAGGCTAGCGGTTGCTATGGTAACACGTAGTTCGGAGAGGACTACTTTTACCAAATATCGACCCTTGCTTCAGGGATCCTGTGCGAAACAATTCCGTTCTCAGTTTAATTGTCTTCCACGAGAATGATATTCTTCGGCTGGAGATCAAAGCGTCGGCCACGATCTTCCGACAGTGACTATGAGACCAGAGGCCGGGGATCGATAAACATCCCCGCGGTTTTACGAGCTTAAGTCACCACAAACATTAAAACTCATGTTGATCACATTCAATCAACGGTAAAAAATATATTTATATATTTTCATGAATGATTTATACATTTTTACAAAAACAAGTACGCTTACTTTGCACTGAAAGTTTCTACAGCTTTGTTTCCGTTATGGTGCTCCTTATTTGAAAGGGCAATAGTGAATCTCTTCGAGAGTGTAGCCCAACACTCGTTAGTAAAGATATATTACTGAAGTTATAAGTATTTATGAGAACTTGTTAACATATTAAATAACGCCGCTGAAATGATCACTATATAATCAACAAGATAGGATGTTTATTAATATCATAATAGAGGTTGGGGTAGAGAGACAGACGTACCTGAAACAATTAAGTCATTGTTGCCTTAATGAATTATTGTCTACAAACTGGGTATGTTGAGGGTGAAAAATGGAGAAATTCAAATGTGAAAAAAATATTGCATTTCTATAATTAAGTTCTAAACATTACTAAAATGATGACATTTAAAGGCACACTTTTAGTTTTTATTATTTTAGTATTTATTTGCAATTATTAAAATATAGGTTAACAGGAGAATGATGCCATAAGCAGGGAATGACTTTAATTATAATAATATATTTTCAACTAATGTTGCTAACCTTCAATTTTAACTTAAAATAGGTTTCATAAAAATATGTTGCAAACATTAAATCAATAATTATAAAGAAAATTAAATTTAAAAAGACTCTGTTCTCTCTCGTAGCTCAAGGGATGGTTCTGGAAGAATTGAATTCCTTTTTGGTCACTTACTCTAAAGTACATTACTTTGATGTCACCATCTTCCTCTACTTGGTTCTGGCAAACTGCAACATACCTATATTTACGGTGTTGTTTAGAAAATTTGTTTCCAGTTAATTGAATGAGTACAAATGTTCCAGTTTTTAAATTTTCTACACTTAAAGGGAGCCTATTTACTGAAACATTGTTTTCAACATTTTCAGTTAAAGTTGTTATTAAAGTTTCAAATGTGGCTACATCATTACCTTCTGCCACAAGCCTGTCTGCTGTTATTTAACATACCACCCCAACACCATCGAGAGCACCTTTCCCATGACCAGCTTCCAGATAATTCCAAGTAAATTTCTTTAATTTGGGGTAGAATGTATCAAGCTTTGATGCCAAAACATAAAACATGGTCTTGTTGCGATATTGTGTGGCTGGACTATCATTTAAAAAGTGAAGTGTCAACCTCATAATTATTTTTATTTCCAATGTAGTTCAAAACTGGTTGGAGGTGAGCCCAGATAGCTGGTACATTGTGCTGGAGTGATTCTGATAGCGTACTATAGCATTTAGTTGTCAACTCTCAATTAGCTTCTCTCGAGTAAACAACAACAGTATGTAGTGATATCTGTGGTCGTGATGTGGAAAGTGGAAGCTTTGAGGTTCCTCAGCATATTTTAAAGAGTAGTTTTCGCTGAAGTCCATATGTACTAAAGCTTCATTTTCTGCAAGTTTTGTTTGCAATGTTATTATCTCATTATGTTGATGTAGTAATGTCCCTTCATGTTTTAAGAAACATATTATATGCTTCTCAAATTGTGGTTTCGATCAAACCTTTAGTTATTTTTACAAGAGTTTTTTCTTTTAGGATTTTTGTGTCAAAGAAACTTTCTTTCTTTGGAATCCATTTGAAATATTGTCCAGCTGAATTGGCAATAAAGTCACTATATGAAGATTTACGACCCCCGCAAATGTCACATTCACGTAAAAGAAATTTTTCAGTTTTGTCGACACAACACAATTCTTCCACAATACCAGCAGTTGTATTTTTACCTAAAATGCCTACATTGAACAATCCCTTGATCAATAGTTCCATGTTTACATGTGTGATACACTTACAAGTATCTCACTCACTCTCATTGGTTTCTCCCAAAATGGACAGTGTCTGCAGAAAAATTCATAACTAACCAATATATCTGGATAGTACCTCAACAACTTCTTATGGAGGTTTCTCAATGTGTCATTCAGATACTGTTTTTGTTTTGTCATTTTTTTTGTGGTGAAGTCTTTCTTTCCAGGACAAATTCGACTGTTAGTGTCCAATTCTAAAAAGTTTTCTATCTCATCCTTTCTTATGTTCATTAATTGGAAATATTTTTTCGTCTTTCTCTCATATTTCCAATCAAAAGGTTTGCTTCCAATTAGTGATAGTGCCTTGTGACATTTCAAAACATTTTAACACTGCCTGTAAAGAGGATACTTATTAATTACTTTCCCTGCAATAATATTTTTAAATAATTTCTTTTCTGTGTCTAAATCTACCTTCTAGTAGTTTTCATTAAGTTGATCTTTGATATCTTCAGCAAACAGAAGTGTCTTGAGGACTTGGCCTTGCCTCTTTTCTTAGCATTTGTTTAACATGGGTGCTGGGAGTAGGTGGGCAGTAGCTTTTATTTTCCTGTATTTTTGGACATCCCTTCTTAGTTTGTTTATAACTCGTCCTTTTTCTTAAACTCTCTATTGTGTCTTTTTCTAAATCTCACAGCTCTTTTCTTCGCAGATTTCGTTCTTTTGGTTGTTAAAGCACCTATTTCAGAAACCGAGTCTGGTTGATCTGTATCTTGCAGGTTAGTCTTTTGATTCTCTTTTTCTTTGAGGTTAGTTCTGTAATTTTTAGAATTAATCCTCCATTGTTTCCGTTTCTTCCTTTGTTCACGTGGGGTTCGATCTTGGATAGGTTTTACTATTTTCTTCTCTCTTTACTGGATCATCTTTATAACGCTCCTGTTCTGCTTTCTTTTCTTATTTAACTTTTCTTCCTCACCAACTGTATTTTTCCTACTCTTTTTCGTGGTGTTTTAAAAGTACCTACAAAATTATAAATTAATTAATCTTAAGTAGGCTAGGATATTAAAATGACTAGCTGACAAAAATTTGAAAACAAAGTACCTACTAGGCCTACTTGTTTGAAAAAATAAGGAATCATCATTGATGGCTAAATACAGATATTTTAGCTAATTATTTTGAATCAAATTACTAAATTTATAGGCCTAGTTTCTTAATAACTACTTTCTTAAATATATTAGTAGAGTAAATAATCATCTCAAATTGTGAATACTATCAATAAATAATATAAGCATTATAGGCTAGTTATTTATTATTTATGTTTAATAAAATAGGTAAACATTAATAGAAACATGATAATTTGAAAAATATTGTTTATAATACATGGAAGTTCTAGTAATCATTCTCCTGCCCACAGAAAGTACAGGGGAATTATGATTATGAGGTTATGAGATTGAATTATCCATGTGGTTTATTCTAAAATACTTAAAAATATGTCTATGGAAATATATTATTACTAGCTTTTGCCCGCGGCTTCGCTCGCGTTAATGTTTATTTTGTCAATAAATTCAGGTGATAGGTCGACACAGGAAGTATGAAAATAAAAACGATGAATTTATTCAGGTTGTTGGTCAATACAGTTAGAGCTAAAGAAATACAAACTACACAATATAAATAAGGATTAAGTGTAGAAGTAGAAAAGAAGTAGCGGAGTGTGTCAGTAGAGTCATAGGTTATGCCTTGCCGCGAATTGAAAATCCCACTCCATCTTAAATTTTACCTACAGTTAATTAACATCCCTTATTTACTCCGTTTGTTCTTGGCCGATGCAATCTTGGGAACAGAATAGATCGTTATTTTAGGACGACCTATATACTATGTTGTATGTCCTTCCATTTGGTGAAAATACATACAAATTCTGGGCATTGGACACACGCGAACATGCTACATATAACTGGCCATGGGAAAAACATGGCTTTTACAAATGCACCCCTGCTACCTGCAATGTTAGCCCTTGCGCTTTGTTAATAGTAATAGCAAAACTAAGTTTGATTGGAAACTGGAGTATTTTGAATTGAAATGGTAGGTCAGTGGGGATTATTGGGATTCGCGGTATGATTACACTTTCCCCTTTTCCCACACCTGTTAAAATGGTGGCACAGATTATATTTTGCCATAATTGTGTGATCCGAAGCCTCGTACCATTACATAATCGGGGTGCATCTAAATTTCGCATAAGCATAACTGGTACACCTAATTTCAATTGTAGTTTATGCGAGGGTGCACCCGATAGCTCCAGAGAATTTAAAAACTCAGCGGGATATGAAGTGCTCTGTTCTGTGTCCATGATTGTATCTATTGACAAATACTCCTTTATTTCTCCCTGCACCTCTTTCAAAATGTCAGTGTTGATTTTGTTAACGATTTCATTTTTTTGGTGCAAGAATTGCTCTTGCACACAACCAGTGATCACAATTAAAATTTAGTTGTAAGTCTGGGTAAACTTTAGCAATGCGCTCCACATCATTTTCCACCAAATTACAGAATTTCATGATGATCGGTCGAGTAGTTTAGGCGTGAAAGCGTAACAAATAAACAAACAAACTCACATTCGCATTTATAATATTAGTTAGGATTGTTTCTATTGTTGATTTTAAAAGCAACAATGAACACAGAAAAGAATTTTCGCATACAAATACAAGCATTAGAATAGAAATGTCAATTGCACAACTTCTTTAAATAATTTATTTCAACAATAGTGCAGCTACCTCTATATCTTAGCTGGGAAATTAACTAATGATCTACCATAGAAATCACAGATGAAAACTGAAGACAAGAGATGAAGCTCAAATTAAGATGTTTAAAATATTGTTTTGTGACATAGTCACAACATGAAAGGAAAAGGCTTGGTTTGACTCACCAACTCTGTCTCCATTTGGCTACTCCACGAGGCTCCACACAACACACACTTCGCGGCCCGGTTTGTTTTCAACTGAGCCGAGTAACCATGACAGAGGTTACACCTCTAGGCCTGCCCCACCCCAAGAGAAAACAAGAGACGATTAACGTGCGCAGACCCGTGCGCACCGGCAACAGTGCAGTGATATCAACGGTCATCGGGCGGCGCGCGATTTGAAATTACGTCCAGAATGTGTGAGGGTATTCCAGAACAGTGCACTCCCTTCCCTCCTTTCCCTGCTTCCCGCACTGTGAGAACACGTGACTCTACCTATGTGTATATAATGGCAGGACTCTATAGCCATGGTACGCATTTCTCTACATTCTCTAGGTGAGGCACTTAGTGTGGGTTTAGGTTTAGGTTATTTTACTTCAAAATTCTGTTTGGCCTTGATTAGTTCAAGATTACTGTTTGGGCGATATTTGTTTATGATTTAACTTTGTTTATTATATATTGAGGCTGCGGGTCTTTTTTGTAGAGATCATGGCGGGGCAACCTGGACTCAAAGAAATTATTATTCAGGCTAGCGTATCTCATCCGCTTCACGGATTGTTTTGAAACCATTATCGCCACCATGTTAGATATTCGGGGTATTTGCTAAATTGTTTGGTATAATCATGTTAGCTGATTACGTTACTAATCATTGTTGGGGAGTTAGAACTCCTATTAGTCTAAGCTTAGTTAGTCAACTCTGGGGTTTGTTAGTTTGTTTGTGGCTAAGTCACTGAATTCTGAAAGCCCCCAAAGTATAATGGATATTGGCTCTGTTTTGTGGGGCTTTGAATAGCTGTATTGGGGAACTTCTTTGTTGGCGCCTTGCCTTACACGTCAGTTATTGGGAAGTCGCAGATGGCGAGTAGTTTATATCTTATGATTATCGTTAGTACTGGGGTTATTGTTTGGATCTTCAAGTATTACCATTATACGCTACGGATTTGTACGAAGGTCAATTTCAATGTATCTCAATGCTGTGGGTCCCTTAGGCGGCCATCTTTGTACTCGGGGTCATGCCCCTAATCACTTGTTTGTGTATAACTATAATATGGCCTTATCGTTCTGATGTCTGCGCCTAACGCTGGGCTTGTCCAACTCTTTCTCATCGAGTATTGTTATTGTTGGAAATAAATAAACTCTCTTGTGACCAACCTGACTTTTATTTGTGATATAAATAAGGGGGGAGGGGGTTACATTTTAATAAACACTAATGCTTTAAGATACATATATGTAATAGTGCTATTATATTGTGTAAAGTTAAAAAAATAATTGCTTTATTTATTTGAGTATTTAATTGATTTGTTACTGAATCTGTAGTTAGGACAATCCAGGGGAATGATGTTTTACATATAAATATTTTTTTATTTAAATATAGAACTAGTAGAAAGAAATTAATGTTAGAATGAAATCAACATTACAACAACTTAATAAACGTTCAAGTATAAAACATCTACATAGGAATTATACATAATAAGAGTGTAGGGACATTAAAAGGCCCAGTTTGTAGACAATCACCCAAATATATACTAGCGCATCCTACTATCCGTTCCGGTTGTACTCATATATACTGATTAAGATAATGTTAGGGTTGAAGATTTAATTTAGAGAACGTGTATCCGAATTTGTATAGAAACCCTTTAGGGAACGTCATTCTCTGTAAGCCCGAACGCGATTCGAACCCTCATCTCAACGTTATCGAAGCTTGTTAAAGTATAATCATTATTATTTTAATACGTATACTAATTAGTATAATGATTAAGATTAATTAAAATAATTAGTATAGTAATATTAATAAGTAACTTATAATAATAATTAATTAAAATTATAGTACCCTGCGACATGGGGCTTAGAATAGTCCCGAGGTCTCCCTTGCTTGTCGTAAGAGGCGACTTAACCCATTAGTGCATAGCGAAAATAGTGAGGGAAATTTTGAGTTTTATCGCAATATGTTGGTATTAACGTTAACTATAGGGTTTTATAAAAGAGAAAATACAGTGAAACTGGCAGTTGAGTTCACGTCTTTTGTGCAGCAGTGTGTATAAGTGAAATTGGCAGTTGAGTTCACGTCTTTTGTGCAGCAGTGTGTATAAGTGAAATTGTCAGTTGAGTTCACGTCTTTTGTGCAGCAGTGTGTATAAGTGAAACTGGCAGATGAGTTCACGTCTTTTGTGCAGCAGTGTGTATAAGTGAAACTGGCAAACTTCGATTTTGTTGCTACACGACGAGGATAAGGCATAATTTATTTTAATTTTTTGTATTAAGTATTTACATGCTATTTTTAATGTAAATATATTTTTACACTATACCAAATGTATGAACATATTCATCACCCTGAATAAATATTTTTGGGATCATAGCCTATTCCTTTTGATGCCTAGTAGTATTCATTCTACTAGTATACCCACATTCTTTTATTTAGGCAACTACAACACACTATAAAACTTAAAAAGTTTGTAACAACTCTGTTATAGTAACAGCACAGAGCACTCTAAACAGGCACGGTACTCTCAATTCGTTTAGACCTTGAGTTATTTCCACCCTCCTGTGAGAACACTGACATTTGCTCTATCACTTCGATTTGCAGTAAATTCTATTATTAGACGAACCTAATCATAGTGGACATACAGTTTATATGAATAACTATTTCACTTCGGTACCATTGATAAAACACCTTTCTGAGATTATAATGTGAGCTATAGGCACAATTAGAGCAGATAGAACCGATCTATGTCCACTGAAAAATAACAAAGAAATCCAGAATGAAGGTACGCTGTTATGATAACAGTGTAGTGACAGCTGGTAAACTGTGAGGATTTGTTGCTCAGAACGACGAGTCGATGGTTCAAGACCAAACAAAGCTCAGGTGCAAGTTCAAAGAGCCGACAGTTTTTTCAAAGTACAACAAAGGAATGGGAGGTGTCGACTCATTGAACCAAAACAAACACGCATGAGACAGCGCAAATGGTGTTGGCCAACTATAATTCATTTCTTTGACACCGCTGTAGTCAATACGTGGATTCTAAATAGGAAACTGCTTTCTGTGGATAGTGAAACTCACCAGCTTCTCAAGTTTCGTCGAAATTTATGTCTCACCTCGATGATAAGATTTGTAACACCATCTCATCAAGGACAATCACTTCAAGATGTTTGTTACGATAAAACTAATCACTGGCCGGTTCCGAACTCAACTGAACGTAGATGTGCTCACTGACCAGTCAAAGCAATATTTGTTTGTTCCAAGTGTCAAATTGGTTTGCATCCCAAGTGTTTCATGCAATACCACAAGAAGGATTGAAAACCTCTAAGTTATATCGAAGTGTTTATTTAGTTCATGTTTTCATATTTTAAAATTTTTGAAATGAATTCAAAGAAAATGTAAATTTTATCATTTTTTTTTTCAAATTTACCTAACATATTGTCATAATTTTAAATAATTTAACCTAAAAATCCTAGCCTTATGGAATATAAAGTATAGTAAGATTATGATGCAACATTTTTGTTAATCGACCATTGTTGTGAAAAAAGCGATAATAAACCATGTTGTAGTCCAATATGATACTGTCCAATAGATAACACACACGAGTACTTCCAGTGCATAGCGTCGGATTTATCGGACGGGCTGTAACTCGGGTAATTTTGCAAACATATTTTTATTATAGTTTTACCCTGTTTATGTGAAAGCTTCTGTACAGGACAAAGCTATCCTATGTCTTGTGCTGAAGCCTTTAGGTCCCCTTCATTGACGACATTGGCATAGTACACAACTTCTATTGGATAATTTTTTTTTAGCACCGCGTCTTACTACTCATCCGGGTTAGATGCATATGTACTAATTACACTTGTAAGTTAGGAATTATGAAGGTTTAATTAAGAGGAAGTGCACCCGCACTTGCGTTGAGAGAGAGTGGACAACCATTTAAGAAAGCCACTGTCAGTGCACCCAATCTAGCCATCTTCGGCAGTCTAGTCCAACACGAGGATAGAGAGTTAAGCCATGCAGGCATCGACGCGGGTGACAATTTTGGATACCCCTGCACTCGAGCCCCTGAATGAAAGTGCGCCGGTTGCAATATCTTAGTAGAAGGGTCTAGTGATGACAATAACCGGGACCCTACTTTGGGAAAAGACCCAGTTAGTTCATGACTCTTATAAGGGTTCTTATAGACATAGTTTGGCCATCAATTTTTGGGGGCTCAGTGTTTGCCGCAATCCACACTTATAAGAGTTACTCTAACAAGTCCGCGGGGCATGGAGCGCAATTCTATTGAGTGTGATAACTGTCGGGAGGAGGACTATATATAGTTCTTACTCGTACACAATTATATCTTCACTCATGAGCCTGGACACGAAATTGAATATTTTTGTTGAGAGAAAATCGATCTTAGTGTTTGTTTAAAACTTCAATACTGCTAGAGAGAAAGACACCAGAACTTAATGATGCATAAATAATGTATAGGTGTGAACATTTTTTCAAAGCTATAGTTAAAAATAAATATTATTTTAAACCAAATTAAATTTATATTTTAGAAAGAACAAACTAACTGTAGACTTATATAATAATTAGTTTCACAAAAATGTTATAGCTTGATTATGTGAAAGCCTTAATCTTGGTATTACAGTTAGCCCGATGGATATTGACAATGATATCATTATTATGGCGTTGTGCAATGAATGGTTATTTATTAATGTTTATCAAAAGAGTAATTTTTGCTAGATCAGGATATTAAAAAAAAATACTAGGCCTTCAAAATTGTGTGTATTCATTATCCTTTTTACTTAAGAGCGCCCGGAAAAAGCGTTCTCTTCGAGCCGCTGTCTGGCCGGGAAATATATATGTATATAATTATATATAGTGCCTGGTGCGATTCCAGCAGTGGCGCTCTGATAATATCTATAGTTAGATAAGAAAGGGGCTTCTTTAAAATACTATAAATGTAAGATTTTTAACTAGTAGAAGAAAGTTTGACTCGTTTAGACATGAAATACCTACAATATTTTTAAATCAATTTAACATATTGACTATTATTGCTCTTTAGTGAGTTGATTTTATATTACTTTAAATGATATGATAAAATTCAATGTTTTTACACAAACGTTAAATGAATGATATTCTATGAAAGTTAAAATTGCAATTCACAAGTTTGATTTTTTAAACCAATTATGAGATCCTATTAAGAGATCGATTGAGATAATTTTGAAATTTTTTGTTAATCAACATAATATTAACTTTTTCTTTCCGTTTTTTTTTAAAGCAACTATCGTCATTCCACACTGCCTCTAGGTTATCTCGCTGTGCCGTTTGGGTGACGCGAGATTGCTTCTCGTGGGTTAGCGAGGAGCTCTCTCTCTCTCCCTCTCTCAGGGTGATGTTTGTTTCAAGTTGAACAACATTCACAACAAACAAGAGCCTGCGTAAGAGAACATTAATCTCATTTAGCGGCTGAGTGCGAAGATTTGTTCCACTCGACACTATAGGGGAGAGCGGGAATGTTTGCAACTGGGGTTATGTTGTAACATTGGGTTTAAAAACTGTGTAATATGTCAGGAGCGCTTCACTCGGGTAGGTAATGAAACTAAGTCGCCATCTTGTGTAAAACTCCCGAATGCGTGAACAGACAGGATCGGAGCGCAGAGAGGAATATATTTTTTTTGCACTTGGAAGTGATTTGTGCTGAGTTTAACAAAATTAATTGTTTTCTAGTGGTCTTAGGTAAGTGACACAACACTTATTTTAATTAATAGTGTGGTTCTTAATACTTAATCGTGCTCTATAGCGGTTACGTACCTACACATGAAGAACTGAGAATGTTTGTTCAAATCTTGAACTGATAACTTATATTGGGGAAATCGCAACACAATGTTGCAACTACCATAAACGTGATTCAATGTGACCTAAGTGTCCATACTGCAGTTTCCTTATAATTTAAAGAATTAAATCGCTTAGCTGATTAAGGGATGTATGTAATAATAATTACATAATATTGTATTAATGTGTTAGATATAAACCAAGATCTGAATGCACGCTGGGCTGTTTTATACACGCGTCTGCCAGAAGCACTGCCATCCTATACAACTAAAGTTTTTAAGCACGTCTTACTACCCGTTCGAGTTGTACGCCTATGTATAATTACGCTAATGGGTTAGGGATTCGGTTGAGGTAACTTAGAGGATGTGCACCAGCATTTACGTGGAGAGTGTACAATCATTAATGAAAACTACCCTCAATACACCCGACCGGGGTCGAACCCCAATATCTATTATTATTATTATTATTATTATTATTATTATTATTAGTGTTTAGAGGCCCATAGACACAATGAAGTCATTAGGGGCTTAACATAATATATATACACAGTCATTATAAAGGCTAAAACACAATGTAAAATACAATATAAAAGGAATAGGTCTCAATGTGAGAAAAATACTCATTTGGGACACTCAATATTTAAAATTTGCTCATGTATCATCAGCATGAGGGGATTCCAGTAGAAAGTGGACAATGCCAACAGACCACTCAAGAATCCATACAGATGAGAACTGAGCGGTGACACTTACGATAAACAAAACATAAAGATTTAAAAATGACGTATAATTCAGCCGTAAAAACACTGGATTCATCAGATAAACCAAATTTAAAATGGTTTCCCTCTACAACAAAGGCGCATGCCACATAGGCGTCACACTTTGAACCATCCTGTAGATGCGCTGAAAGCCCTGAAAGCGAGAGGAGAGGAGCTCATTAAAGGTCTTCTCATATATCACATTTGGAGTGGTCGCTTTGGGAAACTTGGCAAGATCAAAATGGCATTAAGGTAGGCGTATCTTCCAGGGAGAAACTCGACCTGGAGATATGAGGATAGCCTTTGGCAGGATTATTCCAAACGTATCGAAAACCGATAGCATCCGGATCCCAACCGGCCTTGTACTACGCCATTTGGTTTCATACAAGACACGGTTAGGGGGATGAAAAACAGGCCGGTAGGCAACATGCTCTGGCATGCAATGGAGTAAGATGCCAGAATATAGGACCGCCGGTAAGAGGGGGCTCACCTGCGTCAGCACGGATGCTGACGACTGGACTGGAACGAAAAGCACTAGTAGCCAGTCGAATATCAGCATGGTGAACACTATCTAGCATCTTTAGTGCCGAAGGTCTAGCTGAGCCATAAACAAAGCTACCATAATCAGGTTTTTATCTCACCAAAGTACTATAGAGGCGCATTAAGGTTTCCCTATTTGCACCCCAAGAGCGACCACTAACTACTTTTAACAGATTCAATGCTTTGCACATCTCGCATTCAGTTCTTTGGTGTGGGGGATCCAAGTTATTTTAAAATCAAATAAAAGTCCCAAGAACCTTACAGTTTCTGGGACAGGTAAAACAACGTTATTCATTAAAATGTTTGGGGCTGGCTGTATTCTGCGTAATCTGTAGAAGTGGACGACCGTCGTCTTTACTGCAGAGAAACGAAAGCCATTACGCGCTGTCCACGACCACAGACTGTAGACAGAAAGTTGAATCTGCCGTTCAACCCTGTGGAGACTTGACGAACTGCAATAAATTACGTAGTCATTCACAAAAAGTCATGAACGAACAGGTAAGCGCACGTTGACCACATACAATTTATCGCAATAGCGAACAATGTACAACTCAAAATACTACCTTGAGGCACCACATTTTCCTGAATAAAATAATCGGATAAGGTATTATTTACCCTTACCCGGAAATGTCTATCTGACATAAAATTATCTATAAAAACAGGGAAATTTCCTCGGAACCCCCAATTAAAAAAGGTCTTTAAAATGCCGTACCGCCAGGTGGTGTCGTATGCCTTCTCCAAATCAATGAAGACAGCCAAGAGGAGTTGTTTATGGAGGAAGGCGTCACGTACTGCTGTCTCGAGAAGGACAAGATGATCAACCGTGGATCGGTTACAGCGGAAGCCACATTGCATATCAGATAATACAAGATTTATATGGTATTAGAATCTACTAACAATTTTCTCTAATATTTTGCATAAACAACTAGTTAAGGCTATAGGTTTATAACTAGTTGGTTCTAATTTGTCCTTGCCACTTTTATATATAGGGATAACGGTTGCTTGCCTCTATAGAGTTGGGAATTGAAGAGATTCCCAAACACTATTGTAGAAGTCTAAGAGGAACGCCCGTCCAGCAGGGGGCAGTTGGCGCAACATTTCTTAATGAATATCGTCAGGGCCGGAAGCTGTGTTGCCCGCCTGGGGCATGGCATAGATAAGTTTCTCTTTAGTAAAGGGGGAGTAATAATCCTCCCCCCGACTTTGACCAAAATCAATAGTAAGGCGCTCGATGCTCCGCTTATGCACCGCGAACTTGTTAGAGTAGCTCGCAGTGCTAGAAATAGCGGCGAACATCGAGCCCAATACATTGACAACCTCCACAGGGTAGGAGACAAGTGAACCGTTAGACATGAGGGCAGGTATATTATTAATGGAATTTTTGCTACTACTTAATTTACGAATATTGTCCCAAACTTTAATTGTGGGAGTGGTAATTGTAAGGATAGAAATAAGCTGTCTCCAAGACTCTCTTCTGCTTTCTCGAATGACACGTCGAGCTCGAGCACGTAGCATCCGGAACGACTCTAAATTCTCCGTAGTAGTCGTAGGGCTCTACGACGGTCAGAAATAGCCAACCGACACTCTGTAGAGTATGACGTCACCCTCGCTGTTGAACTCTTAGCCTGCCAGGTGTGGCGCTAGAGGGTAGGTCACGCGGTCTTGTGAGTGTCAGCTCAGTTTAACCCACACTTACTTTTCTGTGAACACTCATTTCCGTAATTCAGTTCAGGTCAGTCGAATATGACCGTGCCGCCTCGCACTTCTAGCAAAACACTTTTATCAGAGATAGTTGCTTGTGGATCATTTTTGTAACTGTAACGTAAACCTGTAAGCTTGTTATGTTTATTAATAAAGATTTTAGTCACCAATTAATAAACCTTGAATAACCTGGCATCAAACTTTCTTCTTTATTAACCAGTGATTATAACCAAAATCAGTACGCTTCCAGTAACCAAATGGTTAATATGTGTAATGAACAAGAGAACAAACAACAACGAGGCAAGAACTAGTTTCAACAGAACTAGGATATAGGAAAAGGTATCAACTCCTCGTTCCACTAGGGAACGGGACGGTGGCGCTGATTTAGGGATGGAAGCCCTCACCGCCGTGATGACCGTCGAAGTAAAATACCCAGCCTTAAGATCGACGTCAGGAGAATTGCACTCGTTAAATACGGCATGTCAAAGGACCAGCTGACATTTAACCTCTTCCCAGTTTTCAGCAGTCATCGAATGAAAATATTCCAAAAACTTGTATGAGTCTAGCAAACGATTCTTTGACATCAACAAGAAAAGAGCCACAGCCCTCTGCAAATGAAACTACCAAGAAATCCATAGCAGAGAAAGCAGCACTAATAATATACAATCCGTACCAGCAAGAGCTAAGAGAAAGTTTGGATTAATGTAGCAAAAAGAAAAATCCAGCAAAGAATAATTTATTCACAGAACGCCCAAATAAAAAAAATTCCAAGAAAAATCCAGCAAAGAATTATTTATTCACAGAACGCCCAAATAAAAAAAAAATCCAGTATTAAAATATAAATAAGAAGCGCTTTTCCATATCGTCTAATGAAGATGAATCTGAAACGGAGATCCAGCTGATGGATACTAGCGACTCGATTAACCACGACGAAAACTATGTAGAAGTTTTTATTTTGTGTGTTGGACGTTTCTCAGAAGATACTCGAGGAGAAAATCGGAGTCAATGTATTTTGTGTTGTCAATGGGCTCACGATGAATGTGGTGTAGATAATACCCAGAGGCAGTTTTTTTTTGTTATGGGCGATAAACGCGAATTGTTTTTCTGTAGCTTCAAAATCTATATTTACACGTTTCACAATGTTTATGAAGTGATCCAACATATTTTCAAATCGCGAATTTTCGCGAAATTTTATTATTCTCGCGATTAACGCGAAAAAATTATTTTTTTTTTCACAATTTAATATTTGAATAGTCGGATTTGAAGTTTTAAAAACAATACTTTATTGAATAAACATTCCTTCACAGCGTAAATTTGCCCCATTTTATTTTCACAGAAGTCTTACAAGCCTTAAGAATGTGTCTCGATCATATATTTTGCGCATGCATAGTTTTAAAACTCAAACAAGACTTGAAAGAAACGTGTTTTTCACTTCAAAGTTTTTAAAAAAAAATTAACGTATCCTGCTTTATTTTTATACTCGCTGTTAGGTATTTGATGCATGCCAGGTATTTATTTATGTTATTTTGGGTACTAGGTTTATTTTATATTTCACTTAAACCAAATAAAAATATTTCAAACAAGAGATTTCAAATACCATATGTCGCCACCCGCCATCTTGCCGTCTTGGAATGATTAAGTAAATAAAACTCAATAGAATTACTACTCATAGACTGCACATCAAATTTTAAGCCAAAAAACACTTTGCTTGTTGCAATTACTAAGCAATGTTCAAGCATGTATAGTCTAGAGGTAATAAGTATATAACTTCTTTGGTGCTACACATTTTTCATATGTTGGTATTAGATAGTTTTCTTTCGATATAGCCCGTCACTAGCTTCACTAGTAAGCCGTTAATTTAGCGTGTTAATACTCAATTAGATAATGATTTGCATTTTTCACATTATCCAAAGTCGTGTGTAGTTAAGCAGCTATTACATTCATCATGGGAGAACGATTGAAATCAGTGCAGTTTCACGTGTAAATGGATACAAAAATCATGGATTTTATTTAAATGATAAAAATATTGTATTGTGTAAACAATGTAATTCTAGAATTGAATGGAAACGACGTGATGCGTGTGAAAAGCACATCAAAAATAAAGGGCACATTAAACAAGTCCAAGCTTCCTTGACTACAGGAGTAAAGCGACAGTTATCCATCGAGAGGGCAATTCAAGCTCAAAAAAAGGCGAAATATGATAAAGTGGAATTTATAATGGACACAACAGAAATGTTTCTCAAGGTAAAATTAGGCCTTTAGCGCAATATACGTATATCATGTTTCTAATCCTTATTTAGGACTAGACATACATTTATTTTAGTGTGAGCCTAGTCGGCCTACTATTCAATATTAATATTTTTCTTTAAATCTCTTATCATTACAAATCCAGAAGGAGATTTTGGTTAATTATTTTATTCTAATTATGCTGATATTTGTCAACATAATTGTTTTAATTTCTTGCAGGGCAACATTCCTATTGAAAAACTGGACAATCCAGCAGTTAGAAGTTGGATGGGCAAATACATTAAAGGTTCAGGCGATTTACCTTCAGCGTCCTGGCTAAGACGAGAATATGTCCCTAAATGTGGAGCTTTAGCTAAAGAAAACATAAAAGACTCTTTAGCCAATAAATCTGTGGCTATATTCTGTGATGAAACTACAGATCGGAGTGGCATCTGTGTTTTTGCTATTCTGTGATGAAACACTAGAAGGAAAATCATCACAGCAACTCTACTTAGGGTCTTGCAGTTTTCTCCAAACAGCAAATGCTACTACGACAAGCCAGGCAATCATGGAAACTATAAATGATTTAAATATTGACTTTAACAATATCAAGGCTATTTGTACAGACAGTGCTCCATACATGATTAAATGTGTTTGTACATTAAAGGTTTTAATTGGTGAACATTTATTAGGATTTACGTGCTGGTGTCACAAGTTTAATCTACTCGGAGAAATATGGCAAAAGAACTTAAAAGATTTGAATTCTGTAATTTCTGGCCTAAAGAACGTTTTCAGAAACGCCCGTAAATTAAAAACGGAATATAAGAAACATCTAGTTGAAAATTAGCCGACACTAGAAGTGAAACTTTATCCAATTCCTGTGTTAACTCGTTGGTCTAGTTGGTTTAATTATGTCGTGTACTTGTCAGAATACTTTGATACAATTGTTAATTTTCTCAAACAAAATAACAATCTTTCAGTTCAAGGTCAAAATTTGTTGGATGACCACTTGAATGACACTAAATGTAAAATGGTGAAGGTTCAAGTAGCCTTTGTGTCAGAAAATTGTAAATTAATTACAAATCCAATTTTGGAATTTCAAAGTAAAGATAAGCCTGTGGCACATTTAGTACAATCAAGAATCGAATCACTGAGAAATGGTAAGGCCACGCGCGCACATGCAATTTTGAGTCGGCCGACTATTCAGTTGCATTATTGAGAACCATTAACTTAAATGCGAGCGCGCGCACATGCAACTATCAAGTCGGCAGATTAAATAGTTTGTGCCTTGATACAAACTCTCTGCAACTCTGAAGTTGGCCAACCTGATTGTAACCTACAGGTTTCAACGCGTCTGCGCGCACCTGCAATGAAAAGTCGGCCGACTTACACTTCTCTCCCAGTTTAGTATACGTTGATGAAAATTTTTGTTTCAGTGAATAATTTGTTTTTGTTTTAATCAAGAGAAATGGACGCCGACCAGGATTGGATTGATAAATTTATTAGCACAATCGAAAGTAGACCGGCTTTATTTAATAAGTCAATAAAAGAATATTCTGATAGAAATGTGAAAGAAAAATTATGGAACGAAGTGTGTGAGATCATGATTTCTAATTGGAGTGAACTAAGTACTCAATATAGAACAAGTAAAGGTATGTAAAATCATGAATCTTGTAATTTAGTCTTAATTTGTGACTATAATTAAGAAACAATAAGCATTCCTAGCCTAACCAATAAAGGTTTATTAAAAATCTGACACAAAAACTTTGCTCTTCTAGGCTACATATAATACGCAACTACTAATAACACTAAAAAATATATCTTATTGATTTTAAAATATTTTCGTGGTTTAATTAATTGGTAAATTTTACAAATCACGGTTCAATAATGATTTCAATAAATTTTAATGAATGTTTCGATTTAATTACATTTTATCAAATAAAGAATGAGACATAACGTATTGAAAAGTGATTTTGGGTCACAGAGTTTTATCATTGCTGTATAAAAACCAGAGTAAAAATAGGTATTTGGGTGGATAGAAATATTTTAAATATTATTTTAACATGTTTATTGAAAAAAAAATGCACAGACAATATTTGGTTGTTTAAATACGGTATTCATTATAATATAGATTTACAAAAATTGTATTTTCATCGGCTAATTACTCTAGTTACACTATATTTCTCCATACTGCCAAGGAACAGATCCTTGTGGTGATGTAAAATAGGAAGCAAAATAATCCATTGTTATTGCAGCAGTAGGTCCTCGTACATTTGTCGGATTTACGCTCTGCAGCGGGCATGTATACAGAGTATCTTCATAGTTAACTCCATCTTTCTTGCGCACATAATTGTGTAGGATGCAACCAGCTTTGATTATGGTGTCACAAAATTCGGGATTCACGTCATTTGGTCTATGAAATATCCTCCATTTGTTTGTCAATATTCCGAAGACACATTCTACCATCCTCCGAGCCCTTGTAAGCCTGTAATTGAAAATCCTCTTAACATAATTTAAGTTTCTTCTAGGATAAAGGCGCAATACATGTTTTGATAAACTAAACGCTTCGTCACCTACAATAACAAATGGCATGGGCACTCCATTGTCATTGGGTAATTGCTGGCTTTCAGGTATATTTACCGTTCCCTCTTCAAGCCTTTGGCCGAAGTTCGATTTTTGAAATGAGTAAGAATCACTGGTACTTCCATATGATCCAACATCAATCCAAGTGAAGCAATAATCTGCATCTATCAAAGCCATAAGTACTACTGAAATTCTTGTAGTTATAGAAAAGTGAACCGCTGTGGGATGGCTTCTTTACTCTGATATGTTTGCCATCTATCGCGCCCAAACAGTTAGGGAAATTTGTCCTTGTTGCATATACATCGGCTATTTGAAGCCAAGCAGTTTCCTTTGTTTCCGCCATGTATGCTGGTTTTAGGTAAGTCCACAGTTTGTCACAAGTATCTCTGACAATTTCACGTATAGTAGTAGCACCAATGAGGTATTCATAGTACATAGATTGAAAACTATTACCCGTAGCCAGATACCTGCAAATTAAATAAAACAAACTTTAAAATTTAGTTTAATGTAACCGTACAGCTTTTTTTTTAGCACCGCTTATTATTACCCGTTCGGGTTATACACCTATGTATTAATTACACTATTTGGTTAGGGATGAGGTAGGTGTAATTTAGAGGAACTGCACCTGCATTTGCGTGAAGATAGAGAGTGATTAATTTATTTATGTATTGTATGTTACAGGTAGAGAAATCCAACAAAGGTGGCGAAACCTAAGAACATGCTTTAAGCGAGAATTGAATGAACAAAAAAAAAAGGGTAAATCAGGACAAGCAGCTACAAAACGTAGAAAGTACGTTTATTTTGATCAATTATTGTTTCTGCTGCCAACTATCGAAGACAGAGAGAGACAGTAAGTAATATTAGCTCTATTCGAGGAGAGGCAGAAGAAAATGAAAATGACAACAGAGATGATGAAGAAGGAAATTACAATATCAAACGCGCACATCCTAGCGTGAGTCGATCAAAAAAGAAACCAGTATCCTATGAGGAATCATTATTAAATATATTGCAGGATAAAAGGTCAGAGGAAATTGATGAGGACAAATCATTTTTGCTGTCTTTTGTTCCTTCATTTAAAAAGTTAAATGCAGATAAAAAATTTGAAGCCAAAGTGGAGTTTCTAAGAGTGATGAGACGAATTGAAAATGGACAACCATCTACAAGTCTAACACATTTAGAAACGCTACCCCTGTCTAGTGCACTCATAAAAGGCACACCTTATACTCATCATTTGACTAACCAGAACCCCTTTACCAGTAATAATTACTACCTGTCGCAAAGCTTACCTTCTCATTATTTACAGTCCTCATCTCAAATACCTTGCAATGCTATGAGCTCCAGTCACGAATCGGAAAACAGTTGCTTCTCCGATGAGCTCTCAACTCATTCAGAAATATTCAATTTGTAAATGAAGCCTAGAATTTATACTTTGTCAAGAATTGTTCGTGTAAAACAAGTTTTATCTCATAAATAAATTAAATTATAACGAATGTGATTTTTTTTTACCTTAATGTAACAGATAGCCTTTCTTCTGGTGTTCTGATAGGTTATCTAATGTCCTAAGTGGAACAACAGTTCATCAAAACTGCTTATACTCATTCTATGGTAATTGAAAAATTTATTTGGATAAGCCCGCAAATCATTATACAACTTGTAGAATTGACCTTTGAGTAATCGTTGACTTGATAATGGATGTACCTAGTATTCTTTCTTACGTTTCAATTTTCTTTGACGGATTACAAGTGCACATACACAAGCTGTTTCAATCAAGTCCATGGCATGACTGGTGGAAAAAGGTTTAGTTGGACAACTTTTTGTTGCATGTGCGCGGACATCTCAATCGACCAACTGTTCAGTCGGCTGGTGCGCGCGGAGCTATCAGTTGGCCGATCAAATAGTTGGCCGACTAAAAATTGCATGTGCGCGCGTGGCCTAAGTTTGGTATCAACGTTGTACAGATGTTAGCCAAAGTTTCACCACTATGTAGAGGACAAACTGAGGAGTGTTTGAAGGCATGTGGTGCACTAACTTGTGCCAAGCTATATTCAATGCTAGCCAAAAATAGTGATGAAATAAAAGTAATAAAAGCATTAGGGTACCTGTTTGACCCTACTAAGCTACTGAGCAGGCCTAGTTCAAGTGATGGGAGGGAACTTTAAATAATGTTCAAGGACCTTCCTGTTTTCCGAGACTTGCAGTGTGATTTTCAACCAGGCCACAAAGAACTGTGCACATTAATTTCCAAACAAATTGACAGTGACTATGGTAAAAACGCTAATAGGTTTGAAACACAAAGGTGAACATTTTTATGTTTTTGTAGAAAAATCGCTTAAATCTCTTTGGTTGCCCATTTCAAATGCAGACAGTGAACGGTATTTTTCAACGTACAATTTGGTAGTGACTGATATACGAACCACGATGAGTGAAAAAAATATTATCACATGCTGTATGCTACAGTTTGGCGATATAGTTTAGGGTGATATGCCTGTAAATATTAACGGAATCTTGACTTTTCACTAACCTTAAATTATTTCAGGTTATTTTTAATTGTAATTAATTTTTTGGATCGTATTTGTTTGTTTGTTTGTTTGTTTGTATGAATGTATGTATGTATGTGTGTGCGCGGTTTTATTGCTCTTTTTGTTGTTGACCTTAAGCTTATTGTTTTTTTTAAATATTTAAAAGTGTTATCTATTTAGTATTTTTAGTAAGAAGTTTGTTTTTACAATTTGGTTTAATTTTTATTATTAAATTTTACCTGTAATCACGTGTTTAATGTTGAATAAATTAAACGAAGTGTTAAAAAAAACACTGGATATAACTTTTTAAACATTTTTGATGATCACGGTCATGTTCAGCGTGGGGTCTAACCCACTTGGCACAAGCAGTGGGTTTCGGCCCCTGCTCAGGACAAGCTGCGGTCCATCAGGGACGGTGTGTCGCGATGGCCCTCCTCTATACGAAAGTCTAGGAGAGAGGAGATCATCGTGACGAGACTCCGCGTCGGACACACATCATTGACCCATGGGTTTTTATTGAAAGAGGATTGAACCACATTTTGGTGGAGTGTCGCAATAATGGAGGATACCAGGTTATATATTGCTGTTTCACGACCTAATTGTGTCTGTAACAGACACTTGTCTCTGATGTGTCTGACTGTATACTGGTATGCGGTGCGCAACCTGTGGAAGTGCTACTTGTCCATAGTAGTGGCCCATTTTGTACGGTCCTCTTGTGGCGCCTCTAACGTTAGTAATAAATGATCACTATTTTGTCAAGTAATATTGTCCCGTTAGTTAGGTAACAGAGTTAAGATACTATTGATTGCTCAGGCAGTACTAAGTAGGAAGAGTCCGGCCATAGTATCAGAAGCATCTAGTTTTCCTGGTAGTACTGTACTGGTTGTAAAATTATAGTTTTTCTTCTAGGAAGTTATACCCTTATTATGTCTAACTCTCTATGGAGTTAACTCACGCCAATTAGCTCGTGTTATTTACCTCCCTTGTAGCTCCTTAACTTAGGGCTAAATTTATGTGGCTTGGTTGTTATCATGTTTATTAAGTCCGCTAACTGGAAGTTTCAGTCAGCTATTAGGAGTAAAATAATCTATGGTAAATTTGTAATTAGATTTGATTACAGCCACTAATTAATATTACCGTAGAGTTGCTGCCCTTTAATCCCATTTGATATATTAGTATATGTCATGTTTTAACGAGTTACAAACTTTCTTATTTACACCTATGACCTGTATGTGTGGATGTACCTGGGTGCTTCACACCCGATGCTCCTTTGTCGAGCTATTTATTTAATTATATCCGTTCATAATCTTAAGTTTAAACAATGGGTATTTTTAATATTTTCTAAATGTAATACTATGTACTTCAAATTGAATTGTTTGAATATTAATACACTTATTTGCTAAATTTGTAAAACATTCATATTTATTGTTCCTTGTAATTAACATTTGTAAGTACTGCAAATGTTGTAAATATTATTAAAAATAATTTAGGTATAATCCCACAAAAAAATGTAAGTCACAATATATTTTTTATGACAAATACGTTGTGTCTTTAATTCTTTTTTGTAACTGTGACGTTCTGATATTTAAAAAAATTGGAATTTGGCTGCCATTTTCTAAGATGGAAGCTGGAGCACAGCCTGAATGTAGAGGGAATTTTAACATTTTGATCAGTCCAGATCAGGTAACAACTGTGCCGTCTGAACTTCCTGCATTTTTTCAGTTTTTTATTCTAAAATTGTCTGAGTATTTAGAGTATTTAAGTCACCTATTACGATAAGCACGCAATACAACCCGACTATTCTAAATCCATTCCACACGTGAATTTGGCAATGAGATGGATGTGATTTTATGTAGAAAGGTAGTGATGTTAGACTGAGTTTTGGTTGGTCTTTAAAAATATATACATATTTTTGTTGGGTTTGGATTTATTAGACAATTAGTATGCACTTGTATTGTACTCACTACTCAAGTTTAGTACCTCTATAGTGAAACGGATAAAATATATCTTCAATCAACTTAAAAGCAAAAACAGTTTTAAGAATAAGTTTGGATGATCCTTGTTGCACAGTGCTAAAGAACTTAAACAAGTTTTGTTGAGCAAGAAGTCTTGAAAGCAGTTGCGTGTCTCACACAATTCAAGCCAATACGCCAAAAAACTTTTTAACATAAAGATATGAAGCGCGTTCAGATAATCAAGAAGGTTTAAATGTTTTGGTTCCAATAGCTCAACTAGATAAATAGTTCATAAACTGAGGTCTACGAGTATGAATCAAGTGGTTCCAATAATTACCACTAGGTTCCTAAAACTGATGCTACGCAGTTGATTGAGTTTTAAAAGATAAAAATTGTAACAAATTAAAACTTAAATTGTAATAAATATCAACTAATGGCTTATATTATTTAGATTCAATTAACTAAAAACTAACTACACATCTGCGCTGTTTGCAATTATTTCTAAAATTCAAGAGCTCGTTTCTAACAAACAAAAGAAAAAAATATCGAACATATTGTATTTTATAAAGCCCTTGAGATAAATTTAGATTTTGGCAGTTATATTTTTGATTAATGTAACCGAAACATATTAAAACAAAATTAAAAAACCCAAAAATAGTGAAAACTCACACATTCAATAAAAAACAGCTTCGGTGGTCACGTGGTCTAACGCGCTACTCTCGTGTTAGACTAGGCTTCCAAAGAAGAGGAGATCGGGGTTCGAGCCCTGCCAGGTGAACTCAGGGTGGTTTTTTACTCTCCTTCCCACGCGAATGCGGGCGAACTTCATCTCAATTAAACATTCCTAATCCCTAAACCATTAGTGTAATAGTACATAGGCATATATTCCTAACGGGTAGTAAGAGGAGGTGCTAAGAAAACCTTAAATCTTTTGATTGTATTTTAAAGTTTGATTACATCTTAATTATGTTTCCTTGGATTACAAAGGATATATTTGAATGTTTTTTTTTTTCTCTTCAAAAAAGCCCTGAATCGCGAAATTTACGAAAACGAGTTAGCTAGCTCTATTTTGAAGGTCGCTCCATCGTTTGACATTGAAAGGATCTCAAACTACCATCAATGTGTTTAATCGATGTAGGGACGTCATTCTTCGTTGCAGAAAGGGCTCAAGTCACTGACCGAAGCCTTTCCTGTAGGGAATTGTGGAAACTACTAAAAGTGATAAATAGAAAATTCCTGACTGTAACAGTTCTTAACAAGAGGCCATATCATTAATAATAAATGTTTATTTCTTTATTTGGCTAAAATGGTTTTTAGCAAGCACTTTGTTTATGTGATTTAGGTGTAATAAGTTGTTGTAATTGTTTTGTGTAATTATTACAAATAATAAAGTTTGGTTCGCATGGATTCAGAAAGTGTTAGTTTAAAGACACGTATAGTAAATTCTAATACATACAAACGAAAAAAAACCACATTTGTAATGTATACTTTTTTAAACCCTTATATTATGGTTATTCTCTCTCTCAATTAATAAGTATGTGTCACATATTTATTAATTTATCTTTAATATGATTGAAATTCTTTGTGTTGTAATTTGAATCGAACGGGAGGTCTTAAATCTCCACTAGGATGCGTGGTGAACATCGCTTTCTCTGTCGCGCATGCGCAGTCCTAGTTCGTAGTCTTCTTAGTGTTTGTACGCGTCTCTGACGATATCTAGTGATGGGCACAATCGAGTAATTACTCGAGTAATTCTTAGCGAATCATCTACTCGAATCGTCCCTTGGCAATCGGTTGGACAACATTACTCGGGAGTCTTGCAATGGAATTCGATACTAATAGCAAGTCCATAATCTCTTCCTGTAAGAGGCAGTCGACACCGACAGTGACCTCCACCCCCTTATTTACAGGTTTCACGTTACATACAGTCAATATGAAAGTATGCATTTTAAGAAGTCTCTAACAAAAAAATTTTTGTTCTCTTTTTAATAAAATAAACTTCATTTATACATTCATGTAAAAAGAAATTGATAGTAATTTACCTTTTCAAAAGTGAAAACTGGTTTTTTTTTTTTAACTTACTCTAATTATTTTCAATTTATAAATAATCATATTTTACTAAGGAGAAATTTTAATCAAAATAATTAAGAAATACAATAATTAGTTTCCTTATATGCGATTGTGAAAATAAAACTGCCGAGGTGCCGAGTAAAAATAATCGAGTAACTTTCATCGAGTACTTTTAAAAGGAATCGGAAATGTGATACGCTTTGTTATCATGCTTTTTGATTGTGTACCTTACATATGCGAGTGTTTTGTATTGAAAATGCAAGTGAAACATTTAAACAATAAAGGGTCATTTTTGCATATCAGAAGAAACTGTTGGTGAAAAATGAGCTCTAAGGGAAATATACCTTTTAAATGGAAAAAGCATGGTAAACAGTCCAGCAAATAAGGTCGATTCTCACTTATCTGGTAAGAAAAAAGACAGTAAAAGAATAACAAAGTCCGAGTAAAGTTACTCGAGTAATCCCGGAAGAATCAAATATTTCCGATTAAACATTATTTTTACTCGATTGTGCCCATCACTAACGCTACCCCAATCTTCTCTCGCCATATGAGAGAACAACATGTTTTCCAAAGTGTTCTACCGTGAACGCGGGAATTATCTATTAAATTTAACATTCGATGTATGACATTCTAAAAATGGGCTTTATAAACTTAAATACGCGCAGATAAAGCAATATGGCAGCCAAGGTGAGTATTTATGTAAAATTAGTTATTATTTCACAAGATGGCGATAGATGTATTTACCACGTGTTTCACTGTGAATAAATTAACATTATACATTAGTGTTTCCTTTCTATACTATCCTAAAACTTTCATTTTAAGCAAAGTACCACGGTCAATACTGAATTCTAAAACAAATTAAATAATGGCGAATATTAATTTCTAGGTTAAGAGAGTAGTATTCCGAGGTAATGATACATTTTAAAACAGTGTGAAGGGAAAACAAGTGCTCTGTGTTGATAGTAATCTGTGTATTACATTTTGTAACCCTAATGTGGGCCTTTCTAGCGAGTAAAAGTAATAAATGTATTACGCACTAATTAAAAGGTGAAGGAAATTGATAACGTCAAAAATGGAGCCGCTTGCAGGTAAATAACCTTTATTATAATTATGTTTTAATTTAAATACCATGTTCCTAAATCTATTTGCTATAGTCATTTTTTACGTGGTTTTAAAATTATTTTACTTTGAAAGAGGTTAAATCCAAAACTTAAGCTTTGTATAACGTATTTTTTCAGCATCAAGAAAAGGTGTTTCAACAATATATCATAGGATGAGCGGTTGAATGTGCTTTCTCGCTTTCTAGACCTAGCAAAATGATGAACAGGATATGTTCATTAAGGGTCTTGTTGACATGTATGAGGTTAAGCAATTATGTCCTCGCAAGGGAGATCAATCCAGGAAAAATACCAAGTCTACGTTTTAATAGACGAGAAAAGAAAGGTGTGTTGAAGCCATTTTGTACCTAATGGACGTCACAATCAAACGTGTGAAACCCACCAGAGGACTTTTACTACAGGGATAATCTCCGAAAGACATGAGACGGAGGAATTCCAGCAATGCAATGCCAGCAAATAACCTCTTTGATTAGATAAAGATAAAGAGGCATATGAAGAAGAGAGTCAGAATATATAGTGTGCATGAAATCATATTATTTATTACTAGCCCCCTTCCCCGTAAAAAAATATTGTAAATAATCCTGTAAAACAAAGCTTCAAATTATCCATCATGTCAATATAAAAACAAAACTTTTTTTTAAAATACAGTCCTACCATCACTGTATAACCCCCTCCCTCTTTTTATCCTCCCTCCTATTTTCATCTCATTCCTCTATAATTTTGTTTGCTCTAGGCGCGAAAGGAATTGTGTATACACCAATAAAACAAATTGTTAAAATCAAATTAATTTTTCAGCTTCCTCCACTTTCATTTACTCCCCTCGTTTCCCCATTTATTTTAATCTTTTTTTTTCGTTCCTTGTCACTACATCTATTTCTCTTTCCTCACCGCTACCCCCTTCACCAACCCCACTTTCCCTTCAACAACTTTTTTTTTCCAACGAATATATAATATACTATCGACATTTTTATGAGGAATAAATTAAATTTTCAAAATAAAATATAGCCTATATTACCCGCTGATAATGTAGCTTTATATTGGTGAAAGAATTTTTAAAATCGGTCTAGTAGTTTTTGAGTTTATCCATTACAAACAAAAAAATCTTTCCTCTTTATAATAATATTTAATATTTCTTCAAACACTAAAAATAGGTTTCAGGGTAAAGAGGTGTCGGCCAATGACATTACGGATTGTACTTTACAAAAGCGCATACTTGTCAGAGAAACCTCCTAAAAGAGTATTTCAAAAGACAAGAAAGTAAGTTTTTCTATAAGCTCTTTATCTGAATTTATTTATGAAACAAAATGGCCTGGATGTATTGTTTGCAGCCTATTTATCGGTTCATTTGTCAAACACACTTTTAAATTTCAACAACATGTCACCAGTTGTATCCCTTTTCCAAGTGCCCGTGCCTTTTTTGATGGAAGAGCACCCATTACCAAAATAAGGGATATTCGTCAAGTTGTGCAATACATTCCTGGGACGTATGAACGCTTTTATGAGGACATCCCTGAGTGAACCACAATTACAGAAGTTCATTGCGGCAACGAATATTTTTAACAAGTTGTAGAAGACTTAAACGTGAACGACTTCATTTTAGTTAATTATTTTTACTGGGTTGATTTGGATGTAATTTTATTTGTGTTTTGGTTATTATTTTTAATTACATTTGAACTAGTATTAATTTCAAAAAAGGGTCTTAGTCAAAAGATTAGATCCCAAATTTTTCAATAGTTATTTAGATTATATTAAAAGCACCAAAACATAGTTTTCTTAGTTGACTATTTAAGCCATTTACAAAAAATTATAAACAAATTTTTTAAGATGTTTGTTTTAGAAGTTTAAAATAATATCTCAAAACTACTTATTACTGACTTACGCCATTTCTGCAAAAAAGATTCATTTATATCTCTATATTGGTAAGGGTTTTTATATTTCCACAATAGTAAGCAATTTATCTCGTTGGAATTGAGTAAGATGATTTGATTTTTTAAACCAATATCTAGAGTTCCCTAACAGGCATTATTTGTTTGAAATGATATATAACTGTACACCGAGTACAATGTCGTGTTGCGTACCTGGGTCTGCCTTGGTGGGCTCCTTGCTTCAGGTGTTTCCTGTCCCCATTGTTGTCTGGCTGTAGAGGGGCACACGCTCCTCTTGCAGTAGAACCCCAGTCTTCACCAATCACCTTTAACAAACATACAGGAGGTGAGTTTAACCTGGCCTGATACCATCAAGAGAGAATATAGTAGAGTAGAGTTCTGCGGTTAAATACAGCAACAAGCTCTCAGTACACAAACAAATAGTTTAATAAAGTAATTTAAAAAATATACCTCATATTGGATGGACCTTTAAAAAAAAAGTGTGTTATGATTATAGGTGGTATTAAATACACCGCATGTTTAAATATGTCAACAGGTTTAAATGTTTTCCAATTACCAAATCATAGTTTGATTATGAGTAACTATTTAATTTCCTAATGTTTATGTGCGAGTCTCTCTTCCCACCATCCAGAAGCCCCTAAAATCTAGATAACTAGAAAGATATTATTATTGTTAGCCTTTAAAGGCCCTTCGATAAAATTAGGTCATTGGGGTCTAAACGATATAAAAAAAAGTAAAATCACTATATGGGAGTCATAATAAATAATTCACCTGTCAGAATATTAAGCAAAAAGGACATATAATTGTAGGCAAGAGTTAAGTTTATAGAGAATAATAAGCTCCAAGTTAAAATATAGGTATTGGAGCATAGAGTTAGGATTAATGTAATTGCATTAATATGTATGTGTTTCAAATGTATGTGTTTCAATAAAGTCGTAGTAATCTGTCAGAATAGGCATATGAAAACACAAGATAATAAAAATCATACACAAATACTAAAATTGGTATACAAATGTAAAAAGAATAAATTTCAATATGAGAAGTTACTATTTGAGACACTCAATTAGAGTGCTCAAACCGGCTATTAGTGGAGGAAACGGTGCACATATGGGTTATGGTGTAAATATGGGCAAATAAGTTTCCAGCTCTGTCAAGTAATGCACCCTGGTGGGAGTCATCCGAGGGTGTTCTTCCAAGGCCACTGTAGACTACTGTGCAGTTGGCAACGATTCGACACGTAATTATTGCGTTACATCGCTACTTTGTTCATCTACGTACTACGTACTACGTGCTCACGTATTGTGAGTCACAAAATCTAAGTCGTTACAGTAACGTGTGTCCCGCACGACGACTTTGGGCCATGAATATGGTATTTTATACCGAAACATGTCGGCCAGAATTTAATCGGTTTTTTAAACGCTGATTACTTAACCCAAGGAGTATGGGACAGAACAACATTAAGACTTGGATTCTCATTTATCGTTGCCTTTCGCTATAAAACTTTTATCACAACATGTTTTAACTTAAAAAGGACACCATTCTCTCAAAGCTCTGATTCCATTTAACAACTATCTCCATTATATAAACTTTAACTGTGTGTACTTTTATAAGTTTTTGTGCTGATATTAATTATTTTAATATGTTGTTTATGTGTTTATTTTGACTGATGGTCACCAATTGGCTTAATATCTATTGTTATATGAATGATTTATTTTAATCTAACAATTTATTCATTTTTTATCTCACTTATCTCATGCTTGTTGTATCATTGGTTAACGTGTTTTTCACTATTTAAATATAATCATTGTTAACTTAAGATTAATTTTTATAATTTGTTCTAATAATTCTTCTATTTATTCAGCCTATCACCTTTCTATTGGAATCGTAAGTGGGGTTTCTAAGTCTTAACCGTACGCTTTAGTTTTACCTAATGTTATCATTGTTTAGTTTAAGAATCAAACTTTAAGTTATGGTACTTTTTAACTGACAAAACTTAACGCCTTTGAACATGACGTAACAGTCCAATATGGCGAATATGCTGGTAATATGGGCTACCCTACTTGTTGTAAATATAGGCTAGTAGCCCATATTTACACCAACTGTTTTTTCCAATGACATTTAGCCACACCCTGTGTGATGTTATTTTTGCTTGAATATTTACTTAAAATATAAATTTAATAGTCAGTTGACTCAAACTTTCAACTATGTAATAACGTTGAGAACTTTACTATTTATTTGTTTGAAATTTAAATCACAACTCCTAAAGCTTAAAATACTAATTATATATTTGTTTACAATTGAAATATTAATTTATATATATCACCTACTTACCTTTATTTCATTGTAATAAATTTTCTTTCTTTATTTTAATTCATGAAATGCTAGCCCGCCATAATTATTACTATTTTGATAGGTGATTTTAACGCTATCTGCTTTAAAGAGTGGTGGATTTCGGAACTATTTCAATCTTGATTTAGTTTGTTTTAGAAATTTTATGCGCAAAGTTTAAATCATTTCTGTCTCCAAGGCCAGATATTATTTTTTTTAGATAAAAACAAAATAACATGTTTGGGTAATTGTTTTTAAAAAAAGAAGAAACGTCGTGTTACTAGGAATTTAAAAGTCCCTTTTTTGCTTTAGTCATTATAATTCAATGTAAAACTTTTTTTCTTTCAAGTATTGCTTCACAATAGTTTTATTAGTTTTATAATTTAGGAGGTATGCCTTATTAGGTAGGATTGGAATCTAGACTCGGAAAGAAACAATAATAATAATAATAATAATAATAATAATAATAATAATAATAATACATAATTATCAATAATGTTTTTTATTATTATAATTTAAAATTAGTTACATTGTACAATCTAGTAATGTTCCTGAGCACACACAGTGGTCCCGAGTGTAGAGGGGCGTCGTTGCCACTGCCGGTTAGTTGAGCTGGAGCTATTTTTCTGTACATTTTATTCTTTTCTCCTAGACATTGGGAGTGGCGCCCAACGTACTCAATTAGTAAATTATTCGGTTTCTATAATTCAGATAGATTGTGTTCATCTTTTTACTATTTATATTAAAGTGGCACCCAACGTGGCGGCTCGATTTGTGTTAAGGAACTCGGTTGTGATTAGGGCATGAGCGGAGGAAGCCATTTTACTAGAAGCAAGGCCAGAGCTCTAATTTCAAACACTAATATGGAGGTTGTAGGCGAGGCTTCGACAACGGAAGGCCAAGTTCTAAGGGAAGATGTTGATAATGACATATCAACAACAATGTCTTTAGAAGTAAGTGAATTTAGGGATGTAGATCAATTCCATGAGTTAAGCGAAGAGTTTGCAGAGACGAGGTCGGGTGGTCAGCCACAAGGTGTAGAGACTGAACCAACCACAACACCTGTTGGGTATTATGAAGCGGAGCGAATTAGAGAATAATCTGTGGCCCCGGTACCAGGAAGTGCAATAGTCTCAATTGGTTCAAATAATCAATCTCTTACTTTTTTAAAAGGAACGTGTATATGACAGCGGAGAGATGTGGAAGTGGCAGATCGTAATGTATTTCCCCGTATCGACCGTGTGATAGGCTGATGACAGCCTCATACCCTCGAGAATCACTAATGGAGCGCTTGTCATAACATTCTCTACTTTGAGGGGGGTAGAATCAGCCGTAGTCAAGAGAATAACGTTATTAGCAACCACCAAACGACTTGATACCACTTTGATAGAAATGGTACGATACACCACACAGACCTTCTCTATCTTAAAATAGATATAGACTGTTCAGAAGCCAAGTAGTGTAAGTAATATATTTTTTTAATTTGACTTAACATCAAAGAACAATTCATTTTCAACCTTTGTTTTCAGTGGTTAAAAGCTGTAAGTCAATAGCTACAAAATGTATTGATAGTTGGCAGTAATTTGTATAAGCATTGAAATAAAGCGATTGCTATTCTGAAACAAACAGTGTAAATCAGTTAATTGCAAAAAAAAATTATTTGATCACTTTGTCTACAGTGTTTTTAGTGTTTGTTTATGTTTAACCCGCCTCGATGGCGTAGTTGGCTAACGCGCTTGTCGTGTTGAGCTCAACTGCTGAGGACGGGGAGATCGAGGTTCGAATCTCGGTCGGGTGAACTGGGGGGGATTTTTCCTAAATGGTTTTCCACTCTCCCTCCACGCAAATGTGGGTTCACTTCCTCTGATTAAACCTTCCCAATTCCTAATCCATTAATGTAATTAGTACTTAAAGCGTATAACCCGAACGGGTAGTAAGACGCTGTGCTAAATATTATTATTATTATTTATGTTTTATGTAATGTATAACCTCTATTAGTCAATAATTCAGGACATGATGGAAGAAACTAATATTGATGCATCAGATAGTTGAGATTACTCTAGTAAGTATAACATTTTACATATTGTTAAAATTAATATAGAAATCATTCTTTGAGTTGTTAAAACATTAAATAAGAAGCTATAATGTTTATTCATTTAATATATTTTCTTGTTTTATGATTTTGCGGTAGAAGTACAACCTAAAAGGAAGCTATTTAGCAAGGGAAATATTGATAAAAATACTAAACCTCCAAAGCATTCAAGTGAGTTATACAAAAACATTCTGCTGAAATTTTATTTACTATGGAGAAAAAGACTAAAGCAAAACTAGATAAAGAGCTACATCTCCGCAAAGCAGAATAGGCTCTAGAAATGCTGAGACTAGATGCAAGCAAATATAACGAAAATTATGTATGCACTTTTGAATTGCAAAAAAGCTTTACCCTTTCCTAAATTGAGCACTTCAACTGCATATTACAAAACAAATTTATATGTTGTCGCACTAAGCCTTACCGGGTATACAAGGGGATTATTTTAACCAGATTGATAAAATGATTAGAATAACAAAAATAGATTTATTATAACAGAAAAATAAAAGGTGTGTTTGATTACAATAGATATACAAAAACATAAGATAGAAGTTCTAAATTAATACTGTCTTGTTGAGACACGGGCGAGATCAAATGCAGTAGGCTTGAAGAGCAATGTTCAATAACAAAACAGCTGGACTGACGCCAAACTAGGCTCAGGTGATTCTAAAAGAAAAACAGTGAAGTAATTATAAACAAAAGTTAACGGGAAATGATATACATATAGTATTATTAACACGTTTATAATTTAAACTAGCTTGCTTGATTGGGACTTTAGAACAATCCTTAAGAGACATTGTATAATGAATAGCAATAGAAAGGTTAGTTGATTACATTGGTAGATGGCTAACATACAAGTGTCTACACACAATAGTACTATGGCCGGTCCTTTCTCTATTGGTACTGCCAGAGCATTCAATAGTACATGTATTTACTGACCCACTCCCTGGGCTACAACACTAATATAATTCATACAAGACTAATACTCAGTCAATAGGTGCCAAAAATGGGCAATGAGAAAAAGGTATTATCCGTGCGAACCCCATATGGTAACAAGCGGAGCTCCGCGCTTTACACACCCAAGCTAATACCACACGCGAAGCGTGGCAACAAGAATTATTCAGCACATTGAACACATTGACCCAACTAGGTCCTAAAAAAAAAAGGTAGACAACCTGGTTGTAGCCATAAAAACAATTGTGTAGTCTTAAGGACTCAAAAGAAAAATCTAGTGCCTGTTGAGTATAGTAACCATTTGGACTAAGTCCTCATTACATCTGGAACTCAAGGCTCCTATATCGAAACTATATCACATGGATATAGGAAAAACATGGCTCCTTCGACCAATATAACAAGTCTGAGGGACTTGAGCAACACTAGAGTTACTGTGACTACATCCACAGAGTTGGAATAATACAAAACCAAAATCGAGTCACTCTGACTGAAACAAGAAGTCAAAATAAACATAATAGTCGCCTCGACTATACTAAGTATGAAATAAACAATAAGTCAGATGGACTTATTAAATAAACAATATCTAATCTTTCAACTAAACAATAAGTTAGATGGACTTATTAACGTCGCCTCTATACTTAGGAAATCAGAGAGGATATTCCTTGGCGGCGCGGAGGTGAGAACCACTCCCAATACTCCATGGCCACCAGTCCCTTCGTGGAGAGAAGTTCCTTCTTCAACGACGTGATGTGATAGAATAATATACTAATGTAAATCTGAGAGTACTTATTTTATACCCTTTCTCTGAGGAACGGAACAAAAAAAGAAATAGAAAAATACGTAATAACACAGATGGTGATAGGAAGGACTGGAGCTTGAGATGTGGGAAAAGGGGAGGTGCGAAGACACGCCGCCACGAAAGTAGCGCTAGAGGGTCGTGGGAGCGAACCTAACTTAGTTTTAGTTCTTTTCATGTCAGGTGATGTAGGGAGTGGATGTGTTTGGAAGCACCCTGTCGCCATTCGTGTTGAATATTTTGCTAGAAGCAGTTTGCAGTTATCCGATCCCATCCAGCCACGGTGATAAAGTCTTGAAGCATATTATTCCTGAATGTACTAGCTTTAATTATCTTCTTTGGATTCCACTATTGTAAGTTTAGTATTTGTATGCAGATTTGTATTATTAAAATCCTTTGTAGTATTTTCTATTGAGAGCACGTGGATCATATCCGAGTACATCCAGTCGTTAACAGTAGGTTTTGAAGAATATTATTATTAAATATTTCAAATCTAATCCTCTTCTTTGGATTTTGTCAATATAATTATTATAACTTCGTATTTTTGTGTAGGTGTCAACTTTACATGATTGACACGCTACAATGTTTACAATTTAGGAATCCATGAGTTCAACAATATCAGATTTATGTATATGTGGGACTATACGGAAGCTCTCGTGGATCTCAAGAAATATCGTCATGTGTTGTAGGACATTTTCAACAACATGCTAAGGAAAATATTCACATTGTTGTATATAGAGATTGGTGTCCAGGACAAAACAGAAACATAAAAATGGCACTAGTATTAATTAAATTTGTTCAAGATCCTAATACAAGGACTGAAAGGATTGACCATAAATTTATGATTTCAGATCATAGCTATCTGCCTAATGATGCAGATTTTGCAACAACAGAGTAAAAGACAAAGCAGCGACAATACATTTTTTGTCAACATGATTGGATGGACATCGCAGCAACACCCAAAAAGAGAAAATAATTTGTCATTCTAAACATGGAAATGAGTTTAGGTCCACCAAACAGCTGGAAGAGAAAATAACAAACAAGACAATAGATGGCCATCGGGTAAATTGGCTTAAAATCAGATGGTATAACTTAGGAAGGACTCACCATACACATTGTATGTTAAAGAAACTCTCATTGAAGATATGCCATTCTTTCAGATTGACAGTGACAAATCAGGTCGTGGAGTAAAACCAAATATTTTTAATGTCAAACAAGAAATGTTGGATCTTCTGAAATATATTCCACCTGTTCACCACGCATATTGTCGTGCACTGACATGTGTTCCGAATGCTAATACACGATTGAATAAAAATTTTAAGTGTTACAAAGGCGGTTGTTGATGATGGTGGTGGTGGTGGTGGTGGTGGGTGGTGGTGGTGGTGGTGGTAGTGGTGATGATGGGTACCAATTTCATTTGTAATAGACGCCTTGTTTTTAAAAACAGGCAATATAGACAAGTAATCTGTTACATGAAAGGAAATTACCTTCAGTCGTGTATTTTAAGTGTATAATTTTGCTGTGGACAAACAGTGTAAGTCAATATATTTTTGAATAGCTGATGATAAAATGTGAAATATGTCTTTGTATCTTAAATTTTATTTGTAAATATATGAAATAAATCATTATCAAAGGTATGTTGTTGAAGAACGAGTGAGCATAAATGTAGTTTTTTCCCAATTTAGTATCTAGTAAATCCCCCTCTAACTCAAAACTTACATATGCTGAATTACACTACTCGGCTTCTGAACGGTACTTATAAGGAAGACAATCCTAATGAGCAGATTACTAACTGGACAACTTTAGATTTTCTTCTGTGGGTGTACAAGTGGAAGCTGCAAGCGAGATTGATTAACTTAGTTAAAAAGATTCTTAATGTCACAACAATCATTGTTTCAACTGCCAGCTGTAAAAGAAGATTCTCAAAACGTATCAGATATCTACAATGAGTCAAGAGAGACCGAGTAGTCAAGACATACTGTCAATTGAGAGAGATTTCAATGTATATTTCAATACTGTTATTGAAAAATTTGCACAAATTAAAACTAGGAGATTTTAAATAAATTTAAGTATAATAGCTTCGTATTAATTTAACTTTAATAAATCGATATTTTCTTAAAGTACAATATATGTGCTTAGGGGCCAAAGGGTTTAATTCTGAATTGGATGGGACTTGAGGTGTGCTAAAGGTCCATGGATTAGGGGACCTTGCCCCGGGTACTGGCAACCCAAGCTACGCTACTGGTACTGTAAGTCGGGTAAACATGGCAATGTTGCGTCTGCATATATGTTTGCATCAGTTATACAGTATATTATGCAGGGTTATTTTTGCTTCCTCTCAACCCTATTTAGAGATATGTATTGTGACGTTAAAAACATCAAAATCTAGATTTTAATAAATATAACAAATATAATATAAAACAAACAAAAAATTGTTTACGCGATGCCGTCAGTATCTCGGCCTAGAACCGAAACCAAGAGTTTTCGTAAGGTTTCCCCGAGAATTTTATGGAATTAGATATCATACCATAAAGTAATAAGAGTAGTGTAGGCTCTACTTAAAACCAAAAAGAGAAAAAGTAATCGATATTTTAAAATCTAATCCAAGGATTTTGATTCAATGTTGTGTTTAGGCATTGTTTAACATAACAAAAATAATAATAATGAGAACTCTCATTTTCCCATGAAAACTACTTTGGGGGGTTTTTTACAAGCAAAAATATCTTACTTTGATCATCTCCGCAACTATTTTAAACACTAAATAACTTATCATTGTTAAGTTTTAGTAGTATTAAAATTAAAAAAAAAAAAAAGGGTGTGTGTACTTATGTACGTGCGTGAGAAGTTATACTTCTTTGGCATCATGAAATAAACTAAAAGAATCTTAGATTGATGAATAACATTTATTGTAGAGAATTGGATATTAGAAATTATTATTATTATTGTTTAACGGCCCATCAACACATCGAGGTCATTAGGGCCTTGAAATATATTAAAAACATAATAAAATCCCCATAGGGGAAAGAGATAAAACATTCACCATCTGAGACACTCCATAGGAGTGCTCAAATGGGCTCTTGGTATAAGTTAAGTGATGCACCTGCTAAAAAAACCACAACTGTATCACTCCAATAAAAAGACAAAACAAACATATTAAAATATAACACGTTAAAAAGACAAAACATGTTAAAATGATAATAAGTTAAAAAGACAAAACATGATAGATCTTAATAAAACTGTTAAAAAGATCTCAATATGAGATATATCCAAAAGAGCCAGTTTATAAAAGTGACTCAAATGGCACTAAAAAGATCCGCCTGGCGTATAAAACGGAGTAAACAAATAACTCCATCCGCACTATCGCGCAATAAAAAACGTGTCACCTTTAAAATCAAGAGCCAGATGAATAGGGGCTAGTTTGCGACACTCCACCAAAATGTGATGCACACTAAGGGGAGATCGCAAAACTCACACACTGGAGGTGGATCCCCTCTCAGTAAAAAACTATGGGTCAATGAAGTATGCCCGACGCGGAGTCTCGTCACGATGACCTCCTCTCCTCTAGACTTTCGTATAGAAGAGGGCCATCGCGACACACAGTCCCTGATGGACCGCAGCTTGTTCTGAGCAGGGTCGAGACCCATTGCTCGTGCCAGGTGCGTAACACTCCACGCCGAACATAACCCTTTAGATCTAAAAACAGGACACCCAGACTCGACTCCGGAGGCAGGCGTGATGCCTCTTTGGCTGCCTGGTCCGCCAGTTCATTTCCTGGAAGACCAGCGTGACCAGGAATCCAGCAAAAGGCGAGCCGGGTGCTTAATGAATCAATTTTTAAAATTTGCTCATGTATCATCTGCACGAGGGGATTCCAGGAGTAGAGAGTAGACAATGCCAACAGAGCACTCATGGAATCCGTGCAGATGAGAACAGAACGGTGACTATTTCGGTATATAAAACACAAAGATTTAAAAATGGCATACAATTCAGCCGTAAAAACACTGGTTTCTTTAGGTAAACCAAATTTAAAATTGGATCCTTCCACAACAAAAGCACATCCAACGGAAGCTACAGATTTAGAGCCATCAATGTAGATGCGCTCAAATCCGTGAAAGCGAGTGGAGAGGAGCTCATTAAAGGTCCTCTCATATACAAGGTTTGGGGTGGTCGCTTTAGGGAACTTGGCAAGATCAAAATGGCATTTCGGAGGGCGTATTTTCCAGGGAGGAACTCGACCTGGGGATGTAGGTATAGCCTTTGGCAGCACTATCCCACACGTGTCGAAAACCGATAGCATCCGGATCCCAACCGGATTGTACTACGCCATTTGGTTTCATACAAGACACGGTTAGGGGGATGAAAAACAGTGCGGTAGACAACATGCTCTGGCATGCAGTGCAGTTTAGACGCGTAAGATGCCAGAAGATAGGACCGCCGGTAAGATAGAGGCGGCTCACCGGCGTCGGCACAGATGCTGACGACTGGACTGGTACGAAAAGCACCGGTAGCCAGTCTAATGCCAGCATGGTGGACACTATCTAGCATCTATAAACCCGAGGGTCTAGCTGAGCCATATACAAAACTGCCATAGTCAAGTTTAGATCTTACCAAAGCCCTATACAGGCGCATCAAGGTTTCCCTATCTGCACCCCAGGACCGACCGCTAACTACTTTGAGCAGGTTTAGTGCTTTTATAGACCTCGCTTTCAAGTCCTTGATGTGGAGGATCCAAGTTAATTTAAAATCAAATAAAAGTCCCAGAAACTTTACGGTTTCTGAGACTGGTAGAACGGCGTGGTTCATTAAAATATTGGGGCTGGCTGTATTCCACGTAATCTATGGAAGTGGACGACCGTCGTTTTGGCTGCAGAGAAGCGAAAGCCATTACGCGATGCCCACGACCAAAGATCGTTAACACTCAGTTGTATCTGTCGTTCAGCCCTGTGGAGACTTGACGAACTGCAATAAATTGCGTAGTCATCCACAAAAAGGCATGAACGAACAGGTAAGCGCACGTTGTACACAATACTATTTATCGCGATAGCGAACAACGTACAGCTCAAAATACTACCCTGAGGCACCCCATTTTCTTGAATAAAATCCTCGGATAAGGTGTTATTTAACCTTACCCGGAGTGTCTATCCGACATAAAATTGGATATAAAAGAAGGAAGGTTTCCTCGAAACCCCCAATTAAAAAGTGTTTTCAGAATGCCGTACCGCCAGCTGGTGTCGTACGCTTTCTCCAGATCGAAGAAAACAGCCAGAAGGTGCTGTTTATGTAGAAAAGCGTCACGAACAGCCGTCTCTAAATGGACAAGATGATCAACTGTAGATCGATTCCGGCGAAAATCACATTGAATGTTAGATAGCAGAATGCGGGATTCTAAATACCATATAAATCGTTTATTAATTATTTTTTCCAGTATTTTACATACACAACTAGTTAAATCTATCGGTCGATAACTAGTTGGTTCTAATTTATCTTTGCCACTTTTATATAACGGGATAACGATTGCTTGCCTCCAAAGTGTTGGGAACTGATGAGAATCCCAGACACTATTGAAAAGGTCCAGAAGATATGCGTGTCCGGCAGGGGGCAGCTGCCGCAACATTTCATAGTGGATATCATCTGGACCGGAAGCTGTGTTACCCGCCTGGGTGAGGGCATAGGCCAGTTCATCTTGCGTGAAAGGGGAGTTATAATCCTCCCCCCGACTCGGCCCAAAATCAATAGTACGGCGCTCGATGATCCTATTATGCACCGCGAACTAGTTAGAGTAGCTAGCAGTGCTAGAAATAGCGGCAAACATCGAGCCCAATACATTGGCGACCTCCATAGGGGAGGAGACAAGTGAACCGTTTGACATGAGGGCAGGTATACTATTAATGGAATTTTTGTTACCACTTAATTTACGTATATTGTCCCAAAACTTAGTTGTGGGAGTGGTAATTGTAAGCGTAGAAATAAACTGTCTCCAAGAATCTCTTCTGCTTTCTCGAATGATACGGCGAGCTCTATCACGTAGAATCCGGAATGACTCCAGATTCTCCGAAGTTGGACGTCGATGAAAGAGACGTAGGGCCCTCCGACGGTTAGAAATAGCTAGTCGGCACTCCTCGTTCCACCAGGGAACAGGACGGTGGCGCGGGTTTGGCGAGGATTTAGGGATGGATGCCCTCGCCGCTGCTATGACCGTCGAAGTAAATTGCCCAGCCTTAACATCGACGTCAGAAGAAAAGGGTTCGTCGAATACGGCGAACTCGCGGAATTTATCCCAGTTAGCACGTTTAAGAACCCATTGGGGGAACCGTGCTGTACTGGAGGATCTTGAATTTGAGAAAGGAGAATGGGAAAGTGATCGCTGCCACATAGGTCCGAGTGAACCTCCCAAAGGAAGTGAGCAGCAATCCCGGGGCTACATAGGGTTAGGTCGATGGCAGAGGATACACCATTAAAGGTGGAGAAGTGTGTCTGGGTCCCGGTGTTCATTAACACCAGGTTTCCCGAGACAAGAATATCCTCTACCAGCCTCCCGCGGGTGTCTATAAATTTAGACCCCCACACCAGGTTATGCGCGTTAAAGTCCCCAAGATGATATAGGGGGCGGGAAGTTATATCAAGAGGGCCTCTAGAGTCCTCTTGGAAACACGTTCACCTGGTGGGAGGTAAATGCAGCATACGGTTACCTCCATAGGAAGGGAGGTTCTGACAGCAATCACTTGGAGATCAGAGACAATATTTATAAACTTATGATATATGTTGCTACGTGCGAATATAGCCACACCTCCGCTAGCCCGATCAAAGAGTGGCTTGTCGTACGATATACATCGTACCTACGAAGCATCGGGTTGTCAGTTGGGCGGAAGTGGGTTTCCTGCAAACACAAGATGGGAGGATGCAGGAAGAAATTAGTAGTTTAATTTCCTCTACACGAGCATAGAAACCCCTACAATTCCATTGTAATAGCAACATAAGTTATTAGTATGAAATTTAGTTATCCTCGCAATCCATTTCACTATCCTTTAAAAATAAAAATTTGTTGAGGTCCTTTTTAGGCCCTCTTGATTTCCCAGTCTCTCCTGTACCTCCCGCTTCAGGAGAGGTTTCAGTTTATTTTGGAGAGACTGGGTAGTCGGATTCTTGTTCGAAGGCTTTAAGGCCTTAGACGCTTTTTTTATTAAAAAAAATTTCGGCGGTCTCTCGCTGGTCCTTCTTCAAGGCACCAGTGGGACTCGCCTTAGCGGCCTCACCTGTTCCGCAACTCGTCCCCACCTCCGGAAGCCCAGAGGTGGGTGTGAGAGGCTCAACAATGGCCGCCCTTATTTTAGTACCCCGAGACGGGCCCGGGGGCATTTCCCGAGGTGGGCTCGGGGGGTTTCCCCGAGGTGGGCTTGGGGGAGTTCCTCGAGGAGGTCTCCTCGGTGGTATAGGTGGGGGAGACGACCGTTGTCGTTGTAGCGGTTTGGCCTCGTTTAAAAATTTAGGCGCCAGGAAAGTTGGCGCGGAATCAACATAAATGTCTCGAGAAGAGACGACTGGCACTGGTCGCGTTGGCTCCTTAGCAAGATTAACTGCGCAATGGCAGTTGGGACAGTTTATATTTTGACTGACAATACGGCTATATGAAGTTTGAAATACCAGAGCTTGACTTGATACGTATTCCTTGCGTGCCTGGGCATATGAGAGCTTCTTTTCAGATTGTATCTCCAGGACTTTCTTCTCTACCTTCCATTTTGGACAGGCCCGAGACCAGGCGGAATGCGGACCCTTGCAGTAGACGCAGTATTTAGGAGACTCGCATGGTGTTTCGTGAGCCTCCTGTCCACAATCCGCACAGGTTGGCTTACCAAGGCATCGCAGCTTCGTATGCCCAAATTCCTTGCACCGAAAACAGCGCCGAGGGTTAGGGACATACGGCCGGACCATGAGCACGTGGAAGCCTGCTCGGACCTCCTTCGGAAGGGTAGGAGTCGCAAATGTGAGGATATACGTATCAGTCTTCTTTTCTTGTCCATTCTTTTTTGTGACAATACGGTACACTTCGGTGACATGCTGGGGAGAAAGCTCCTCACAGATCTCCTCAATGCTTACGCAGTCGAGGTCATAACAAGTGACCACTCCCCTGCAAACATTGAGGAACCTGTGGGGCCCACCTTCACCTGTATATTTGCCGTATTAATCAACGGTATTTCGGAGATCGCCATAATATTTGAGGATTGTGTGTCGGTCATAGTCTGAATCATATTGGTGCCATCACGCAGTTTCCTTATTAAAACGTCAGATTTGCTGCTCCATTTATCACTCTTTCGAGGATAAATGGGCTGACACGTTTTAGATATTCACTTTCATTCACTCGAGACATCACCAGGAAGCGGGGCTGGGGCCTCACCACTTCGTGGCTTTTTTTTATCAAGACAGGGCTGGACGGCCTTACCCGTTTCCCGCCTTTTATCATTAATACGGCCCTGTGAGGGGCCGGGCAGTGAGATGTCAGCGGAACTTGGCAGTACGGTGCCAGCGGACAGTAAGGTGTCAGCTGTGACAATAAACTCATTCATGAGTGTGAGGACAACCTGCAAAAGTACTCGGATCGTAGACCCAGGTTGATCCCAGTTGGTTCTACCACATAGGGCCCTGTTAACTCTTCCGACGAGAGGCTCCATACGACGATAGACATGACAACCTTCATATGGAGCATCGCCGGAAAAGAGGTCACCGCAGCAAGTGTATGCAGGAAAGTGCTAATTTGCGTCTGGGACCCTAATGAACGCAACAGGTCTTTTCTCAAGGTAGGGTACCCGATTGTCATCCCTAAGGCCCTTCTACCAAGATATTACAACCGGCGCACTTTCATTCGGGAGCTCAAGGCAGTGGTATCCAATAATAAACAGAGAAGAGCCGGGTTATTTACCAAGGTCGTCAACGGAAAGGCCAAAGGCCTCTGTGCAGGATGAACGGTGGGGGAAAGGAAGAAAAAGGTTAGGATAGATAAAGCGAAGGGGAATAGTGAAAAAAAGGGGGAAAGTGAAGGAAGGAGAAAATGATGTGAAAGGAAAGATATAGGATAGGTTTGTCCCACACAGGTACGTCTTGCACAGAAGCCTCCCCTTTTAGTCGCTTCTTACGACAAGCAGGGTTACTGCGGACTATTCTAAACCCCCTCCCGCAGGGGGGGATCCAAGTTAATTTAAAATCATATAAAAGTCCCAGAAACCTTACGCTTTCTGAGACTGGTAAAACAACATGGTTCATTAAAATACTGGGGGCTGGCTGTATTCCGCGTGTTCTATGAAGTGGACAACCGTCGTGTTGGCTGCAGAGAAGCGAAAGCCATTACGCGATGCCCACGATCCAAGATTGTTGACATAGAATGTATCTGCCGTTCAGCCCTGTGGAAACTTGACGAACTGCAATAAATTGCGTAGTCCATCCACAAAGAGGCATGACCGTACAGGCATGCGCACATTGTCAACAAAGCTATTTATTGCGATAGCGAACAACGTACAGCTCAGAATACTACCCTGAGGCACCCCATTTTCTGAATAAAATCATCGATAAGGTGTTAATCAACCTTACCCGAAGTGTTTATCCGACATAAAAATTAGATATAAAAATTGGAAGGTTCCCTTGAAACCCCCAATTAAAAAGTGTTTTTCATAATGCCGTACCGCCATGTGGTACGGCCTTACCCGTTTCCGCCTCTTATCTATACTACGACCCTGTCGAGGGGCCGGCAGTGAGTTGAAAGCATGTTTTGGCAGTACGATGCCAGCGGCGACAATGTTGTCGGCCATGCCATGATTGGGGACAACCTACACAATACTCGGATCGTAGACCCAGGGTGACCCAAATTGGTAATACCACATATGGCTCTGTTAACTGTCCCGACGAGAGGCCCTATATTTCGCTAGACATGACAACCTTCGCATAGAGCATCGCCGAGCAGAGGTCGTTCGCACAAGTGGGGGTAGGAAAGTGCCAATTTTTCGTCCGGGCCTCATGAACGCAACCATCTTTTCCCAAAGTAGGGTACCCGGTTTTTTGTCATCCTAAGGCCCTTCTACAAGGTTTGCAACCGCCCTTTCATTTTAGGGCTCAACGCA